>JAMKCH010037125.1:0-17522 GCA_023653785.1 Ophioderma brevispina
TAAGTCCATGGTTAAACAAGGTTTGGTAAAGATAACCATATCGTTAAAAAGTGTAAGCAAAACTCCAACTATACACATGTTTTTCTTAACTCAAACCTGTTAGAAAAGAAGTTATGATCAAAACAAAAAAATGGCGTCGTTCGGGATTACCCGACACCTCACGGCTAATGCCGAACGTGTTTTTTCAATGGCAGCCTCTTGGGGACAAAAATAGCAATTTTTTGTTTCTTGCAACATAAAGTTATGATAATAATGTATATTGTAAAGCTCGATGAGAGTTTCAAAATTATGTAGATGAGATCATGATGAGATGGACACACCTATATGGGTTGCCATGGAAACGGGTCGTTCGGGATTACCCCAAACCAGGTGAAGTTTGTAATATCATTCCTTTCATAAACTTTGTCATGGACGCGCCCCCTGTTGTACATGATTTTAATTGTGAAGGAACCCTAGTCCTGTTAAACTATTAAACCCCTTTCTCTCTCTTCTTGTAGATGTGATATTTCATCCAGAAATATATGTTCTGAATATTCATTTTCACTAAAAAGTATTTTTTGTAATTCTCGCGAGAATGTACGAGATTTCCATTTTGGTCAGTTTACATTTGAATTAAGTCCAAAGGCAGCTAACACCATAGGGTGGTAACACGGTCTCCCTCCTTTCGCAATATAGCGAAATCGCTGCGTTCGGGATTACCCCACGTTCGGCATTACCCGACTTTCCCCTACATGACACTGACTGAAAATCAATGGTTTCACTAATGTCGTCACTGGTAGTGTATTCTTTTTTCTGGCCCTGTTTATTGGAATGGAATGTCCCATAAAGATTTGGAGTAGGTTTATCATCTCGTTTCCTGGGACCTTTAAAGGTCCATGGCCCGATCGCTAATAGCCTCGTCCCCAGGGACCCCAGATTTTACCGGAAGTGGTCAAAATTTTGGAATCAGAAGAAAGCTACTATTTTTCTTATTTACCCTGTGAAATCTTAAGGCTAAAGGATGTCTGGTTTGGATGTTATGAGCCAAAATATGGCCCATTTTGGTCGACCAATATTAATTTCACAGAGTACTCTATGGGATTACAAAATCACGTTTTTAGCTCTCATTTAAAAACGGGTTGAAATATCGGCGCAAAACTTAACAGATGGGGTTTTGGGGTGAAGGCCATTCTAATTAGATGAAAAATTTATAGACTTAAATCGGGCCATCCCCCTTTAAAGCCACTATCAGCGCCCCCTATTTTTCATCAAAGTGCATTGTTTGCACTGTTGTGTTGGAAATTGTTGTAGTAAAGACCCCTGTAAGTGGCTAAGCGTAACGCGCCGTATTTGTCAAGAAATGATGACTTTTATGCTTTGTTTACTAATAAAAGTCGGGATCCGACTTTTTTTAGACGCAGAAACAGTCGCAAATGGCATCTTCAGGACCGCTTTAAAATGCTTAAGTGTCTGTTTTTCACAATGAACAGTAATATAAGGTGTTGATATGACTTAACGCTAGCAATTTAGAGACAAAATTTAATTTTGGAAAAAAAATGACTGATAGTGGCTTTAAGGAGCTGGCTATTCACAGACCAGTTCTGCGAACAAGGCAAAGATTCCTGTAATTCGCACAACGGCTTATGGATTACGGTTGGCTCCCATTGTACGGATTAGGGTAAAGCGCTTCTTTATGATTAGGGTTACAACGCACATTGGGGTAACGGTTAGTGTTAAGGTTAGGGTTTTTTTTTTTTTTTAACGATTTATTTTTTTTTCTAAGGGTGTTAACATTGGCTCATAATCGTCATGGGGGCAACAACGTCGTAACTGACATTTTTGGCCAAATTGAGTTATTATAGTAATCATGTGTACCTACTGTACGTGTTAAATTTCGGTCTATCTGAGGGAATTCGCAATTTAGTCATTTTCTGTCCGTAAACGGACCGAAATACAGCACAGTGGCATATGGGACCGTGGGAAAAACCAATTGCTCATAACACAAAACGCAAGATCAGACGCAACTCAAATTTTGTGCATAAGCTTTTATAAGGAATCTAGTGAACAATAATAAAAACAGAAGATGCGGAATCACGAAAAAAGCATTAGGGTTTGGTTAGGTTAGAATGCATCAAGAATAACTAAAACTGGTTATTTAAACCTAGTCTTCGCCTGTCGTACCAGCGGAGTCAAACTGAACACTATTCTTTGTCCCATTCGACGACAGAGGAGGGACAAAGAACGGGGACAGGCAGCAACCGCACGGGAGGGGGGGACCCTGAGGGGAGAAGCCGACGTCACATACCAACCAAAACCCAAAAAATGACTTCTCGACAGGATAGGCGGGTTGAGTGGCGCCACAACACCTACACTCACGCCACGTTTGGGGGACTGGTAGGTAGATTCCGGTAACATTAAACAACAACATGTTTGAGATATTTGCAGTCCTTGGAATTTGGAAATTCGATTCCTGTGTAGAAACTCGGCCTCTACTTCCGGGCCTGATCGAAAGCGACTATGAGGCGGACACGTCGGCTCAAAACAGTGGTGGCGATGTTCATATCCTTTTCTTAACTCTATACTAGATTACATCCAAAATGAACTTATTTGAAAGTTTTAGTGTGATCTATAGGGAAATGAATCATAACATTAAAATATTGTAACGCGGCGTGCAAATCAGCGGGCGCGAGTTTATGGTATTTACGTGTATTTCAATGGAGCGATTATGTAGTGGGTGCGCCCTGGAGTCGCCGATGAAAAAACAGGAAGTTACAAATGATTATCCTATAAGGCACCGTCAGTGGGTTGTATTGTTACATGCATTGAATGACTGACATGTGTATTCTGGGTATTATATATCATCCCAAAAAAACAGGGTGATTTTTTGTAAATTACCACTGATGAATGGATGTTACTGAACGTGCATTGGGAGTTGAGGACAACTCTAGCTCTACTGTTAGCAATATGGCGGGAAACAATGCATACACTGCTGGTCACATATTCCAACCGATGTTCTATGTTATACAAACTCTTTTAATTGGACAAAGGGTGAAGCCACATTGTGCAGAGCAAATGCAACTTCCGGTGGTTTCAATCTGCGGCTAATTCAACCGGTGCGCATGCCCCATATCCATGTGTAGAGGTCCATGGCGCTACCTCTGTACTAGGCAGTAAGTTCCTTATTACGTAATCGGTGAACGAGCTACTGCACTGAACGTGTGTGTGCGATGCGTTGAGAACAAACACATTTACAGAAATCATCAACGTAATTCAAATAATGCTTAGCCCAATGTCATCCCGCTCAAATATGTGTTGCGGCATATCTTCCCTCTAGCATTCTAAACGAGAATCGAAAAAAAATGTAGGTGTACTATCGCGTGAGAGATCACTTATAAGTCATCTCACAGAAGAGCAGTTTTCGGCACCTTTCAACGCCCAGTGGAAACGCATGGTAAACAGAGACAGCCGCTGGGACCACTTTGATGAGTTTGTTTGTTGTTTGTTTGTTTATTTCTTCTTTATACTGGTTCCATATAAGAGGGACAATTAATATCCCTGTTCTTACATATGGCCCAGTCACAAAGTTACAAACAAATATCGCTACCTTAATTTAAGTATTTTTTTTTTTTTAAACAAGATTAATTTACAGTATATATATATTACAATAATCATTGAATAAATTAATTTAACATGGCATACAACTAAATAACAGCTACTAGATATTAACAAACTGGAAAATATCATAGTCAAAATTAACAAAGATTTAATGCTCATTTACCAGGAGCTTCAAATTAAACATATTTCATCTAACATATCTCTATTTTAAAAAACTTTGAAATTTTAAAAGTTAACATCCAATCATTGCACCAACACGATCCACAGCCATCATATTCAAAATCAAATTGGACAGATAATACTTGTAGATAAAAATAATGTACATTACCTTCCATTTCCCCTACATCTCCGAACGGCGATCCGAATCCCGCGGCAACAAACCACCAAAGACCCAGTCCACCATCCATCATGTGGTCCAGCTTTACGATGGTGACGGGACTGACTAACGGCCTGGGACATTTTATGTCCCCAAAAGAAGACCCAAAAGCAGGATAGGAGGACCAAATCCCTCATGATCCATACCGGCAAATGCCAAAATCCGTCCAAAAGTGTAAAGGGACGAGAATTGTATGAGTAATATTAACTGATTATGACATGAACATGGTAAATAATGATAGACAATATAAATGTCATCATACATTTGATTAAAGTAACTTACATACATTTAAAATGCAACTAGATACATCAATAATTACACTAAATAGACAACATGTATGAGAAGCAACGTCACAAAATTCCACATTTATTTTCAAACACCTTGTTATGCCCAATAGAGTATAATGGATGTTTTATGAAACATTACATAGGCCGAATGAATTAGTTTTAAATGCGGCAATGTTTAATGGCAAATGTGGCAATTGAAACAGGGAGTCGATTCCACGCAATGGCCCCTCTGTATTGAAAGGTGCGCCTCCGTATTCAAGTGAAGGGCCTCATGGTCTGAGTTTCCCAAATGAACTAGAAAGAGTATTTATTGTGCGAGTCCCACCCGGTAAAAATGCTTGCACATAGCCGCAGGGGCTGCCCTGACATACATTAAACACAGCTAAATTCAGATGGGAATTCTTAAGTTTGTCCAAAGTCATTCCAACCATTTTTGTACAAGAATTCAGGACCTGGTTCGACTGGTAGTCTGAGTATGGCATGGCTTATTCTTATTGCAGGCCGCTCAATTCTGTCACCAAGTTTTTACTGCAGTTTACCCCACACAATATCACAGTAGTTCAATTCTTGGAAGGAGGAGGGAATTATGGAGAATTGTAAGGCTTTCCTGGGACAAGTATTCCTATTCTTAAAACACACCATATATTTTGCAACAGATTAGTACTGTGGTCAACATGAATGTTCCCTGATGTGTTTGATCAAAATATAAACCAGGTATTTAAAAGAGGCCCTGTTTAAAGGTGGATCCCAGTTTAGCATTAAGTTGATCCCTGTGAGGACGAAGCGTAAATGGGAGCGTTGCGACTGGTTACCGGCCTTCAGAGTGTGAGTTTGTGGAAAGTTCTGATAACAAGCTACAGCTGGGTGTTGTCGATGTGAATCGATGCGTGGGTTCCTGAGATATGGATTTTTGAAAGATTCACGATTTTTTTTTCCGGAACGGAATATTTCACAACTCAACAAGAGTGCTAGATACAATTGATCAACATTTATGTATTTTTTCAAAGCAATTTGATCACTAACAGCACTCCAAAAGAAGCTTATATGAGGCATGCATAAAACGTGCCACCAAGAAACCAGCTTGATGCCAAACTTGAAAATGGCAATCATATTGGCCGTCTGTGATCTCACGTTCGGTGCGTACTTTTTTGATAGTTGTGCTGTAAAGACGCAGAATAGTTGGTATCTCAGTGAAATCTGAAGTATGTTCTACATAATATAACATTAAATCAATCGATTGTGCCATTATTGTGGGGAGGAAAGGCACTTCGTAGCGAGGTATGGGCTCGATGCCGAATGAAGCGTTTTAAAAACCAAATGTATTTCCATCTAAATCCGCCAAATTTCACACTTGTTTGATTAGACCTTCTGACCTTATAGCAGGTCCCTCATTGCTTCTGGAAGGATATTGATTATTAATTACATTAGGAGACGGTCCATTATTTACACCAGGCGAAACATGTCGCATTCCCCCCTCGCTTCCGTTAAAAAAAAAATAACATCCCTGACAGTTCATTGTTCCAAATTCACTTCTGGATGAAAAATTTCATATTCCACTCTCTCCCTTACAATTTTCTTCGCATTCCCCGCAATTCCTCTCCATTCCCCTGGCGTAAATCATGACCCCGCCCTTAGTTATTTTTAAAACATTTTCACGAGGGGGGGGTGGTGGCACTCCAATGAAATTCATTGGGGTGTAAGATTAGAAATGAGAGAGATTTCTAAAATAATTCGAAGCGTTCCTGAGTTGCTGAAGAGTCTCTCGTTCACATAAATACATTTTAAACCCACGGATGCAGCATTTTTTCACACTGAACTGCCTATCTGTACCAAACTACTGGGCTAACCATGCAATTGGCAGGTAACCCTAACGTAAAACACCGGATGTTTGTGCATAGCAACCTGAGATTTTAGTTATCAGTATAAACTTTGTAATTTTGTTCATACTCTGGGCTAAACATGGGTTGCTTACTGTTAAACCGGAAATTAACTGGTAGGTTATCCAATATGTTTCTGTAACACACCCTATCACACCACTCACTGAAATTTCTGAATTAATTTATGTTGATTCGCCCTTTTGCTATGGGACACAAAAATGAAAACGCGTTTTTCTGTTGTAGCTTTAGAAAATCCAGTAATATATGATAATATGATTCTTGCAGTAAATTTTCCTTCATTTCTGCTTTACTGCAAAAAGATATTGTGTATGTGCCAACTTGGCACTCCTTGTTCAGACGCAAAAAATTGTTGTGCCGGTTCCAGCAATCCAAGGTATGGGGCATATTCGGGTGCTTTCAACATTAACATCAGCTCTTGTTCAGCGTGGTCACAACGTTACTCTCCTTAGTGGATCTTCGAAATGCAGCAACAAATTTTCCGCCTCAAACGTAGTTCAGCAATCTACTACCGTTTCTCCAAAACCCTACAGGTCCCGGACTCATGAAGAATTTGCAGAAAGTGAATTCCATGTATAGTTCAGTTCAGTTCTACAAATTAGAGTGTTTATGGGTTTTCCCGTAGCCTTGCAGTTGACTGTCGCGCTATCCTTGGTGACCGTGACTTTTTGGAGAAACTCAAATCGGAGGAGTTTGAATACCTCATTGGAGATGTCCTTTCTCCTTGTGATAATGTTTTATATGGCTCATCTTTTAGACATTCCTTGGATAGCAGTCACTGCAAATCGTCAATATCTGTTGCATATCGAATTTTATTCATCGCATTCCTGCTGAGCTTTCTTATATACCTCAGATCAAGTTTTACACATGCTCACGGATAAGATGACATTTTTAGAGCGTGTAGAAACGTCTGTTTTACACTTTTATTTAATTATATTGGCGTTTCCGTAGACTTATGCAAGAGTTTTTGAATAAACATGAATTTATATTGCCCGGACTAGTATATGGAAATGTCTACTAAAGCGGAGATCCTGGTTTATCACAGAGCTCATTGGTCGCTCGATTATCCAGGACCCGGTATGCCCAATATGGTGTCCGTTGGTGGACTTGGAGTACGTCCCCAAGTAACTTTTACCAGAGGATGGCAAATAACCATGTTTGTAACTATTTTTGTACGATATCACAAAATGCCCATTAAACGAGTTTCAACTCATCGGTGAATCTAAATTCAATTAGGGAAAACATAGTAAGTGGAGAATCGTCAAATTATAAAGCTACCATAAACACTAGTACACAAATCGTTGAGTAGTTCTTGCTTGACTTTGATTTTACATATTTTTCCACAGTATTGCATTTACCAGAAAACAACAGTGCGAGCTTTGGTGTCTGTACGCGGCTCCAATTCGCTGTAGAAGTGCCACGTAAATCGATGTGTTGCCCCAGCATCGGTCCAAAAATCATAGGGCACAGGACACAATGCCATACAATGAAATATTTTGAATCCCCGCGTATAATCCCCGCCATTTTGTTTGGACGCGATTGCCGTTATGGCAGATATCGTAAGTCGCTCCGGGCTCACAGTCCGGGAACAATGGTGACCATAGGGCACTTGATCAACTTGACTCTTCACCGCAACATTGTTTCACGCTTTCCTTCCTTGTCGTTATGGGCCCGGATTATGATACCTGCCGGACGATGATTACTTTCACACCGATATAAAAGTAATCATTGGGCATCGCAGTGTACTAGGACACGAACACGCGGACACCTGGCACAAAAAGTAACTCGGCATGTTTTTCGATCAGTACTGTGCCAAAGTCAGACCATTTTGAAAGTTTTCGAAATATACATTTTGTTGCCTAAATGTGCTTTCATTTAACACCTCGCTTGTAAAGAAGCGTGCAAAAATGGCTGAGATAGGGTGCCCGAAAGACGCACACCCCCCAAACCAAAAGTTGCAGTTTTTGGATTTTTCAATGGTCATTGTGTGCAGAGAAGATGAGAAAGAAGGAGATGGCTCGATTTTGAAATCCGATTACCCAGGATTACTCTCATTCACCGGCTCATTGTCCAAAGTGTCAAAATGCTTTGAAAATTTGGGGTTATCTGTAAGTTATTGCAATATTGATTGTGGTCCGCGTGTCCGTGTCCCAGTACACTGCAATGCCCATTGAAAAATCCCAAAACTTCCTATTATCATTCTCTAACACATATTAGGCCAAATGAGGAAAAAACAATATTTCTAAAGGCCACTCATAACAAGCATTATCTTGCTTCAGATCCAGGATGGACGCCAAAATTTCTCCAAAAGTTCCACCAAAATGGTAAAATTGTGAATAAATTCACACTTTGGCTATATATAATTATTTTGTGGAAGAAACCACGCAATTTTATTTTAAGGGCATCGTAAACTCTTGTCAGGCATATATTTGATATCATCTTTCTTTAATTACAAGATGTCAGTCAATATGGACGGCTCCCAATTTCGTTAAAATCTACAATTTACCATCTTGATATATTAAGTTTTATTATCCAGAAATCACGATAAAAGTTTGAAAGCCAAGTTTGAAAATAAATAGACCTTGACGATTAGAAATCATGTCTGGTATATTTTGGTTTGTACATACTTAAATGAAAAAATTCAAATATGGCATATGCCTCGTTTAAGTTCTTTAACCATTCAAATGGCCATGATTTGTGTGTTGTCATTTGAATAACATCTTGAAATTTAAGCCTGATAACAATAAAGTGATATCAATATAGATTATCTGGTGATCAAATGTGTCTCACCAACCCCAATTCTATATTTTTTAATCATCTGTGGATGATCCATAACTAAATATAATACAGACATATGGTAATATGGGAGTGTTAAAGTCTGAAACGCCAGAAGTATGGTCACAAGCTGGATTTCTACACTGTTAAAAAATGGTAATGCCCCCAGACAGAATTCTAATGGTCAATGACATAATCTAACTTGTATTATACAAATTGGTACGTATACGATTGTGCGACGGGAACGCCAGACAGATAAGACTTTGTAATGGTCAAAGAAATATATCCCACCCTTTCAGTTAAAGCCTTCTGGTACTTGAGCGTTTTCTATGACGTCATATTAATTGACCTAAATAAATATCTGTATACATCTCGGAAAAATTGAACCATTACAATGTTTTGATGAAGTGGATAAGGTATATTGGAATCCCAAAGCAATTAGAAAACACAAACGCGAATGGTCAAACGGATACCAACTTCCTTATTGGTCCTGAATATTTTCCAAAACATCGGTACGGCATAAGGAGTTCTAAAATTATAGCGATCTCAAAACGAAAATCATGATTCATGATTATAGACGATATGTTTTTTATCACGATATGACACGAGATGACATCTGCCATATTGTTTACAAAGAGATTAGGCGACTGGTCTCCTGTGGGGTGGATAGAAAGAACCATTCCGAATTGGGCCGCCCTCATTTAGTGTAGTTTAGCTCCCAAGTAATCTATCGCTATGCGGTAAGGCATGCTCTCTACCAAGGCAGTGCAGTCGAATGGCATGACACATGTTACATCAGTTTGACTATGTATATCCTGGGTATAATATACTCATACTAAAAAAAAGGGGGTGTTTGCTTCATACACCGGTGAATGAAAAGTATTGAACTACGCCATGGGAATGAGATTTTATAGCTCATAATTGTAAATTTTGATCACAAGATTGTCTTTAGTTCTAGTCACATGCAAACATGGCTATAAAAAGAGAATATTAAACTGCGCGTGGGCAAGCAACATTGAAATCTTAATACTGCAAGCACACCGTGATGTTAGCCATTTTAAAAAGATGTTATGATTGGGTAATTATTTTTAATTGTGTGAATTGTACGTATTTGCAAGGATATGTTGTATATTGTTGTGGCTTTAAATATTTTGCACATCTTGTACAAAACTGTTTAATCACATATGGGATGATTTTAAATATAAATTTGGTTATAGGGTCTCGTATGTTAATTTTAAGATTGTTTGCTAATGTTTGTTGTGTTATTAAGATTTTAGATTAAGGAGGATTGGGCCTATATGCATAATCATGCAGAAGAAACTGGACTGCGCGAACTTAAATAATAATAATAAATCATAATAATTGCCACTTTAAAGAGCTACAACGAAGTATGTAAGCGCTGTACATAATCACACAAACAGAAAAAATGCGTTTCTTAATCTATAAATTACTGATAATTACAATATAAACCTAATGATTTAACATGTATGAAAAAGAAGAAAGAGTTCAGCATATGACCAATTTTCTTATTCTTAAACCTTAACCGATTCTAAATGTATTAAAAAGAAAGAAAGCGTTTCAGCATAGACTAATTTTCCATCTATACTAACCCATATGGGGATACACCTGAATCCACCAAACCACTAATAGTTGTAGTCCACTCGGAATCAGTGTAATGTTGTATCATCAATCGTTGAACCCCATACCTCAGGGCTCAGGAAGTATCTCGCCCTACCTAAATGATAATAAACCTCGAAAGCTGGGCAGAATGGACTGCCGAGAAGAATAAGAACTAAATAAGAAAAGCGGTTATTTAAAATCATTCACTCAAAAAAAGAAGGTATGTCTTTAGTTTAAAAGTAGACAGAACCAGTACTTAACCACCTTTTGTGGGACGCTTTACGGTCCTTAATAAGGCATATGTTAACTGAAAAAAGTGACGTTGATCTTAGACTCAGATGGCCGCAAAAGGCTCAAATTTAAGGAAAATGTCATAATTGGCTTAAAATTGGATTATAAAAGCCTAAATGAAATTCTAAAAGAAGTTCTTTGTCTTCGCAATTCATTTGTTGCAATTCAGGAATGCCTAACATCAAATTCAAGGTGGCGTCCAATCGGGCGTTAAAACTGAAAAATTGTGAAATGTGAAAAGTTATATAGTTTCCCAAAATAATAATAAATACAGCACAGAAAGGACGACCGAAATCGAAAATTTGTTTTAAAAACAATCACAAACTTATGCATGCCTATGGGAATGTTTATTTCATTTCAAACCAAGATGGCGGTCAAAAACCCAAACCTAAAATGGCCGACAAAATAGAAAATGGTAAATAAAATTCATAGTTTCGCCAGAAATAATGATTAATATGTTAAAAACCAACAAGATTACTGATCACGGGCATTGTGAAGTTTATTATCAAGCCAAATGTGTTATATCATCTGTTCGAAAATCCAAGATGGCCGCCTAGCATGATTGTTTTGTTAACATGTTTAAAATCAAAGACAGCAACCAATATGATCATGGATCTTTCAGCTGACATTTGACCATTTTTAAGAATTTTATTAATTGCTAGAAATGAATTTCAAGTGTCTCAATGAATATTTCATAATTTAGTGTTCTTTTATGCAATGTTGGATATATGGCATACAGATATATGGCAATTTGAAGGTTTTACACACTTTTCAAAGCCGGTGTGAAAGTAATCATTGTCCGGCACGTATCATAGTCCGGGCTCCATAGACGAAAAACGAAAAATTTAAAGCGTAAAACTAAGGTTGCGTGAAGAGTCAACTGAATCGATTGCCCTAGTGCTCACCATGATTCCAGGACTGTGAGCACGGAGGACTATACTCCTGCCACACTGGCCACTATTGTTATTGTGAATTTTAAACATGTCAACAAAAAACAAAACCAAACAAAATGACAACCTACCATATATAGAATTTCTTTTAGTCATCACGAACAACACCATATGACATACATTATTTTGCACTTCTTTATCATACTATTAGGATGATATAGCAGTTATATATAAAATATTCGCGTTTTGTGGTTTTTTAATAACTTTGAAGTCCGCCAGATTTGATTACTAACAACCAAATAAACACATTCGAGTTAATGGTTAAAGGCATATCTTTTATGAATTAAATATACACTTCATCTAATTTTTGGGATGATGCGATAAGTAATATTATAACAGAATATTTTGATAATGTTACAGATTTCAAAGGGTCTTCAAGGCTAGCCACGTTGGCTTCCCCTTTCATTTTTTAGCAAGTTAAAAGGGTGCTTGTTCCAATTTTGTTCTATCGTGTTCTATAATGATACGAGCGGACTGACACTTGTACATAATGACCATCAAGTACCGTGGGAAATAAAACTTGCGGTTTGACGCTAGACGCGTAATGCATAGTGCAACGCCCCCATTCATACTGTGCTTAAATCACGAATTAACCGTTAAAACGGTGGTTTTTGATCTGTATCTTGAGAAAGACATGTATTTGAAAGCTGAATATAAGGACAACAATGAGAAAAATATGGCCTGTCATCTGATACCAAAATTGATACTACTTCCGGGTAAATCAGAGGGTCCAAAACGATCGGAACAAAGCACTTTTTAATCAAATTTAAATGTCGGATGTGGTTTTTAATGATACGCAATCTAGTCATTCTTCAATTTACACTTTATCTTAACATGGGATGATATACTAAATAGGTTACAAATTTAGGACAGTTTGTAGGTTTAAAGATCGTAAAGGCAACCATACCTAATTTTGGAATTCTTGAACATTGCTTAACAAAACAAAAAGGCCAGATATGCACATTTTGTGGTCAAAGGATGTATCTCTTACTCTAATCTTATCTTTTTAAATCAACGATTTGGATGATATAACTCCAATACCTATATTACAAATATATGGCAATTTGTACATTTGAAATGCAGCTCTAGTGCCCACCTCTTGAATGCTAGGGATGTTAACAAAAGCAAAATGTCAGATAAGAATTCCTAATGTTCAAAGACATGACATCTTTATTTTGATGACACTACCACCTTAATTTCGGAATGATATAACTTACTACATAACACGTATGCCAATTTGTGGGAGTGTAAAGCTCTTTGAAGAGGATCAAATTGGCCGTCATCTTAAAATTTAAGCATATTTAGCAAAACAAAAATGCCAGGACATGAGGTATCCAATGTCAAAGCCATATATTGTAATTTTAATCTACTCCTTTTATTCATCACAGCAAGTCCAGTATATCCTCAGCATGCTTTCCCGTTACAATAACATGTGAGGTATCTGGTTCAGTAGGACCTACTTATTAAAAGTATGTTTATGTCCAATGTTAATTTGTTAATATCAGAACGGTTCAGTGATAATCGCTTCTGTCTTGTATGCAGTTTGTAAATCAGTGAAACATCACCATGTTTGTACTCAAGCAAAACCATACGAATTTACAGACTAGACGACTCCAGGATACTTTGCCCGAGTCCATTGACCTTTGACCATTTAACGATGGATCACAGAGCGGGGTCACTATGGACTCATTTTCACTTTCATTATGCAACAAGATGGCAGAGCTAGCTAGGTCCATTAAGCTTCTTTTATATTTGACCCCTAGATGACCCCATTTTGACCTTGACCCCATATGTGCCACATAAGTAATAGAGCTTTTCCCAGTTGTTCTTGTGAACACATTGACATTGTATATCTACTTGGTTGATGAGTTATCGCGTTTTTGCATATTAATTAGCCATTTATATCTTGAACGTGACCCCTGGGGCCAATATTCTGACATGATTCGTTCGCATTATCCGCAACTTTTGAGCAGACATCACCTATCCAAGTGTTATCGATTTTGAGATATAGCATTTTTGAATTATTATTAGATAATGCCGCCATTTTGGAATGTTACTGAGTCCGAGATAAATTCTGTGGACAAAGCTGTTTACATGACCATAGTCGATGCTAATGCGGAACTTTGATGTAGGCACCTCATCTGTAGAAGAAGAGGCTTTAAAAGAGTTTGAGTTGTGACCTCTAAGTGACCCATACGGAGGTCAAAGGTCAAACTATGTACACACCTGATGTAGCTTGGGTCGGTGGGGTTCTTCTGACTGATTTTGGTCAATATTGGCCCAGCCGTTTGGCAGCTTTTTGCAGAAGAAGGCGAAAAAAGCGATGGTTTTTATGGAGACGAAGAAGAAGGAGAAGAAAACCTAGGCATCGTGTGCTTTAGAACGCCACGGGTATATCATGCGGTTTCTACTTGCACGTTCCATGTGACCCTTTGACCCACAAGCTATTGTTTCAGGTCCCAAAGAGTTAGCCATGATTTATGAGTCATGTCAATGGGAATGAGTTTAAAGTTATAAATTAGCATATAAAATATATAATTACATCTAAGGAACATAATATAAAAAAATAGACGACTCCAGGATACTTTGCCCGTCAGGTGATGTGAAGTAGACAAAGGACTTGCCAATAGACAGTGGTATATCAATAATCAGTGTCCCAGATGGACAGTTGGGCACACCATGTACCATGTTAGATTATTTCATCTGTCGTTGAGTGGGGAACTTGAGCCCTACAAGATGAAAGGTATTCTAGCACTATAGCAATCTTGATATTTTGTGTATTTTGACCTTTGACCCCTTAACAGATGGCTCACAGAGCGAGGCACTGTGGACTCTTTTTCACTTTTCTGATGCCTACAAGATGAATAGCTATTAGGTCAAGTAAGCTTCTTTTATATTTGAACCCCTAGATGACCCCCTTTGACCTTTTGATCCCAAAATGTGACATAAGTACTAGAGCCTTTTCCAGTGGTTCTTGTGAACAAATTTAACATAAATATCTACTTTGGTGAATGAAATATAGCGTTGTTTGCATTTAATTAGCTCATTTGCATATCTTCACGTGACCCCTATGGCCCATATTCTGTCACATGATTCGTCTCGCCATTATCCGCAACTTTTGCGGCAGACATCACTATCCAGGTTGATCGATTTGAGCTATAGCCAATTTTGCATATTAATTAGATAATGCCCAATTTGGAATGTTAATGAGTTCCGATTTACTTATGTGTACAAGCTGTACCACATGACCAAAGACGATGCAGTGTGGATTTTCGTACGTAGACGCACCTAATCTGTAGAAGAAGTAGGCTCAAAAGATTTTTAGTTTTTGGACCTCTATTGACCCTAAGAGAGGTCAAAGGTCAAATATGTACACCCCTGATGTAATTGGGTCAGTGGTTCTTCTGACCAATTTTGGTAAATATCGGCCCACCTTGGCACTAGTAGCATTTGAGGCAAGGTACAAAGAAAGCAAAGAAAGAAAGAAGACATCGAGAGAAGACAGTATATCATGCGGCTGCTCCACCGCATGATATAACTAGGCACGATTGCTGCCTTTCGAAGCACGAGTTATATCATGCGGTGAATACTTGCACGGTCCATGTGACCTTTGACCCCCATCTATTGTTACAGGCCCAAAGATGTAGCAATGATTTATGATTCACTTCACTTTGAATGAGTTAAACTGATAAATTGGCATATAAAATATTTAAATTAATCTGAGTAACATAAAATCACAAAACTAGACGACTCCCGGATACTATGCCCGAGTTTCAATTGACCTTTGAAACCTTTAACGGATTGCTCACAGAGCGGGGTCGCTGTGGGCTCTTTTTCACTCTCAGTTATGCCTACCAGATGGCAGAGCTAGATCCGTCAATTAAGATTTCATTTATAGTTGACCCTAGATTGACCCCCATTTTGCCTTGACCCCTTATGTGCAAAAAGTAATAGAGGCTTTTTCCCAAGGGGCTCTTGTGAACACCTTTGACATATATATCTACGTTGGTGAAGAGTGATAGCTTTTTGCCATATTAATAGCCTCATGTGCCATTATTTTGCACGTGACCACTGGGGCCAATATGCTGTCACATGATTCGTCTCGGACTTATCCGCAACTTTTGCACAGGACACACCTATCAAGTGTTACGAATTTGAGATAATGCATATTTTTGCAATTAATTAGAAATGCGCATTTTGAATGTTCATGATTCCGATATTAATTTGGTACAAGCTGTATACACTGACAAAGACGATGTTCCGCGGAAGTTTCGTATGTGCGCACATAATCTGTTAGACGAAGTAGCCCAAAGATTTTTAGTTTTTGACCTCCATTGCCCCTACGAGAGGTCCAAAGGTAAAACTATTTACACCCCTGGTGTAGCTTGGATCAGTGGTTCTTTGGACCAATTTTGGTCAATATCGCCCAGCGTTTGGCACTAGTGCATTTTGAAGCAAGGTCTACAAGATTAAGCAAAGAAAGAAACTAGGCATCAGATTGTGCTTTAGAAAGCACGAGTATATCATGCGGTGACTACTTGCCACTGTTCATGTGAACCTTTGACCCAAATTATGTTACACATTATAAGGGTTGGGTCAGCAATTCTTCTGACCAAGTCCGGTGATTATATCAATTGATATCTGGTGTGCGGTCTTTCAATATTTTCAAAGAATGCCCCTTTAATCGACCCACGTGACCTTGGCCCAATCTGTGAACACCACATGGGCCTTGGGTCCAGTGGTTCTTCGACCAAGTCTAGTGATCATAAAAGTGACATTTGTGGCAGAAACACAAAAGGAGGTAAGAGCGACAGACCTGGAATGACCCCTGCGTGACCTTGGACCCAAATCTGTAACCTCTGTGAATGCCCCTTTAATCGATCCACGTGACTTGCCCAAATCTGTGAACACCATAGGGTCTTACATCAGCGGTTATTCTGACGAAGCTTGGTGATTTAGCAGTTGATTTGTGGCTAAAACAGCAAAAAGGAGGGTTAGCGCAACTGACATGTAATGACCCTGCGTGACCTTTAAACCGCATCTTGTGAACATACTCATATGGATTTGGGCAGCGGTTATTAGACCAAGTCTGTGATTATAGCACTTGATTTGTGGCGAAACAAACAAAAATGGGGTAGAATGACTTACCTGTAATAACCCCTGCGTGACCTTTGACCCCAATCTGTAAGCACCCAAAATGAGGGCTTTCGTCAGCGGTTCTTTTGACTAAGTCTAGTGATTAGAGCATTGATTGTGGCAGAAAAAAGACAAAAAGGAGGTAAGAGGATCTTGACCTGTAATGACCCCTACGTGACCTTTTGATCCCAATCTATACACACCTCATATGGGCCTTGGGTTCAGCAGTTATTCTGACCAAGTCTAGTGATATTTGCATTGATGTGGGAGAAACAGCAAAAAGGAGGGTAAGAGCGATCGACCTCTAATGACCCCTGTGTGACCTTGAGCCCATCTGTGTCAACCTGTGTGCACTTGGGGTAGGGGTTATTCTGAAGAATTCTGGTCAAGATCACGTTAACTGTGAACACTAGTAGAAGTTTGGAAATATTCGAGGGATTATTGAGGAGACTGCCCCTTTTGCCCCTAAAGAATATTTGATCAAAATCTGTGAAAGCCATATGGCCAGGCATCTGGCCATCACTGTGTGGCCGAATGGCATCGATAGCCCATGCGAACTGTGGGAGAAAGTAGGGCAAAAGGGTGTTAGCGCGACATT
>JAMKCH010037126.1:0-14443 GCA_023653785.1 Ophioderma brevispina
GATCCCGTTTGCAACGTTATTCATTACAAAATGAACTACTTACACTGGAGGTGATTCTTCAACTCCAACAGATTTGGTGAAAAATATTGCTATTAAACAATTTCGACGTTCGAATATTGTCAAGTTTTCGTGATTACGTGCCTAAAACTATGGACGGCAAACCGTGCTATCTTGGCCGGCCCCCCCCTGGTGCCTACGTATTTTGTAGATGCGTACGGTATAATACTATGCACAGCCTGATCCTATTTCGCAACCCAAGCTGGCCAAGCCAACTGGTTTCCAACAGACTTATATGGCGTAAGATAATTATACTAGAGAAAAGTGATGAGGACTTTGTTACATAATTAGCTTGAGGTTGCATTCGAATACGCACACACGTGTGAAGGCGATAAGCATATTGTAACCAATGGCGTCCAAAAAAAAAAAAAAAATTTTTTTTTTTGTTACTTAAAATTCTAATAAAACACACAGATTTCAAAAACTGCATGCAAGGGTGAGAGTAGACTTCTAACTCTATTTTGTCCATATCTTTAGTTTGAAATGAGTTTGAATGTTGAAAAATGGGCATAAACTTCAGGAAACATATGTCCTTCAGGATTATTTGATCTAGGCGCGCTGTTATTTGGGTTGGCGATGGAGGTCACGGATCAGAAACGAAACCCTCTGCCAGAAGGCGAAATTCATTATTTACACATAATCACGGTCTATTGCCGGTTGCAATGCGAATACAAACACGTCACTGAAGTCACATGTATGAACACTTGCTTTAGTCGTGACAGTAAGCACACCTGGTTTGGCGCCATTTTTGTTTTTTAAACCATTGAGAAAAGACAAGGTAGAATTAAAAATTTGCCGATATCTTCTTTGGCAGTAAGGATTGACCATTAAAGGAGGTGCCACTGCGGTTATGGAGCTGTAATCAACTTAACGATATTGGTAAGTTGGAATAATAATTCGTATTGTTGCGTGTTGTCCCCAAGTCAAATCAGCCACTTGCGTGTTCCAAATGTTTTTCAGTGGTGAAGCCGCAAGCTGGCAACAATCACAGGGGCCACCCAGGGTATGCGGTAACGAATTCCGAATTAGGTTATGAGGACTCGAGGTGGGGAATTATTTAGGGCAGTCACAGGCCAATTATTACGCCTTTCAAAGTAATGTCCAACAAAGGTTACCATGAAAACACCATACACACAATAATTAGGGAAACTATGGGTACATTTTTATTTCTTGTAATCAAATATGAAAATCTTATAATTATTCAAACAGTTATTTCACACCCTTGCTCTGCGCAATGGATGGTCAGGGTGGGCAGTTACGACGGGAAAATACAATTCTGAAATTTTCTCGGAAAACACAGGTGAATATTGATCCCGACCTCTAAAAAACAAAAACCAGACCTAAAATGCAATGACTGCTATCTCGTAGTACATGTGCTGTAGCTTACCGATCTAATAGTGGTCATTTCGTACCTAATTTCGAAAATTTAATTACAGGAGTCCCGTATTCAGGTTTTGAAGATGTCAAAATTCATAAATTCTATGGGGAAAGCATAGATTTTTCACCAAAAAATGCCAACGGAGTGGCCGTTTTCGTTTGTGGATTTTGCGAGGATCGGTAAGGTATCATGATGGAATTTTTATCATCGAACTGCGCATGGGTACAACACTGACCTTGTGGATTCATTCAAAAAAAACCTGTGCGCATGATGAGTCATAAAGCAAACTTCTGGTTCACCGAACGGTCACCGGCTGTCAGGGACGCATGAATTAGTGGCGCACCTTCATTAATTAGCTAATCAAATTTCTAACGCAGAAGGGTTTGTGGTTGTGCCACCACCCTATGGCTCATGACTATGAAGTTGACAGTCTCACCGGAATAAAAACTAGAACTGGCCTCATGATCATTGTAAATCACATGGTCAATGTCATGACGTCAAGTGTCATGAGTGAAACTTGATTATTTGAAAGAGGCACTAGGAACTAAGTCGCATGTTAACTGATGTAATGTAAGTACATCATGAGAGTGAAAGATGAGGTGGCAGAATATTGAACTTCCCCTAATCCTAATTAGTTAAGATCGACAGCCGTTGTGTTAAGTCTTTGGGCCTCTAGCTCCTTTGTGTCCTGATACCCTCAACAATCAAAACCCATTTTCAAGATTGCGCATTGCATTCAAATTCACATAGATCACAACATAAGACTAAGTCATGTAACTTGTAAGTCGTAACGTAACAGCAATGAATTTTTGTTCGGGGTTCAGAATGTTGTCATCAGCTCGTCACCATCAGCTCGTCACCCGAAATTAACCGATCGCAGCGTCACATCACCACGCGCCGAACGAAACCCTACACACCAGGATGGTATATCGAGTTATGACATTTTACAACTGAAATACGAGGCTAAATTGCATGTCGGAGCCACTTCAGCGCTGCGATTGGCTACTAAAAGTATTGTGGAGCGCTATTGAAGAAAAAATCAGGCAATATCGGTGTTTCTTGAAAATCGGACTCTCAGGCGCGGATCCAGGGAGGGGCGGAGGAGGGGGCGCCGCCCCCCCGGTAATCTGCAAATCTTGCAAAATCAGCCATTTTGGAGCTTTTGGAAAAGTTTATGCCTTCAGCCCCCGGTAATTTTGACGTTTTTTCAAATTCCTGGATCCGCCACTGCTCTCATACACCGATAGCTACCGACCCGGGGCGGGACCGATTGACTGGGGGGCCGCCCAGAGAAATTGCGGGCCCGGTGGAACCTTGGAGTTACGGGCCCCCTTTTTACCAACTTCGTTTTCCGCACAACCATACCGGGGGGGGGGCGATTTTGAAGTTACGGTTGCTGCGAAGCGGCCATGCGCTGCGTCAGCGGTGTAGGGTTGTGGAGCTGTATAATGTAGTTTATGCAACTAATGGGTGTTGTTGTTTTAATTATTCATATGTAGAGTTTTTATGAAGTTTATGGAGACTGCCCAGGGGGTGGGTGCGGGAGGGGAATTCCCCCTCCCCTCGAAGGGCGTACCCATTATAACCCAGCCAACATTCCCAGTTGGGGGCCCAGTGGGTAAAATAAACGGTTTGAGGTGGGAACGTCATTAGGGGGCCCCACATGGGCAAATCGCTGTCATTGGCCCCATGTGGGGGCCCTGGGGGTTGGGGGGGGGGGCCTACTTGGGTTTGTCCACTGGGCCTCAGTGGCCACATGTGGTTTGCCCAGGTTGGTTGTAGGTGGGTATTACACGGGTACAAGCGTGTTCCCTCATAGGTTATTACTTTCTGGGGTTGTTATGGGCTCACCCGAATTGTACCCATACGTTCAATGTGGGGCCATAGGGGCAAATTCAAAATTTTAATGCATGCACCCTTATTTCATGTTGAACATTAAGTGGCCCACAATTGAGGTGAAAACACACAAATGTATGTTTTGTTGTTTTAATCAGCTAAACTCTCCCAAAAGATGGGAGAATAATCAGCTGAGTGCAATGAAACAAGAATTGATAACGTTTAAATTTATGAAGGTTTTATTTTTAATATGATATGTAGTTGATGGTGGTTTTCAAATGTTACGTCTGTACAACCCTCCTTTCTCTAAAAGGTGTCATCAATGGTACAAGAGAAAGAAATAAATACAGTTATTATAGGGCTTTTCTGAGAATTAATTTATTTAAAATATACTTAAAAATACACTTATGATCAAAATGTCTGTTAAAGCCTAAAAAATACAGGTCTCGAGATCACGCCATATGGTTGAGCCCTGTGGAAGCCCACATGTAGCCCCCATGCCCACCATTAACCCACATGGGGCCCATATAAAAAACACTTGAAACCCCATGTCCTAGATCCCCACAGACCCTTGAATAACCCACAATGGACCCATTTGGGGTGCCACTGTAACCCAAGCCAAAATATACCCTATAGCCCACATGGATCCACCTGGGTTGACCACTTGAAAGCCAAGCCCCACATTAAGCACACTTGCCCAGTTTAACCCATGCGGGCCCCCGGACGGGCATGTTGGCTGGAAGTTGCACTGTTCCTTTCCAAAATGATTTTCTTATGAAAAGATAGAAACAAACAAAAAAAAAAAAATGAGAGTGTTCACTTTTAAGATAGAGGTATGTAACGATTTTTAAAAAGTAAAATATGTCTGATGGGCTTTAGTCTTTTTCAATGATATAATATATAAGTGTTATGGGAGTTGTCAATATGAAAAGGCCCTGGGATGGGTGCAGGAACCCTTGAATGTTCACTCCAAAACACATTTTATCATATATATTTGATAGAACACAATTTAAAAATTGTAAGTAGTCCACTTTATAATTAATGAGGCAAACCGTTATATAACAAAATCGTTACCTTGTTTTTGTGTAATTTCTCAAACCAAGAGCGCCCTGTAGTCCAATTAATTGTGTGATTTGACCCCAACACAAATTGCAACAGAAACAGCTTTGGTACCCTCGTCTACCCAGAAGGGGGGGTGGTTACCACCCCCCCCCCCCCCGTCGGTTTTTTCCCCGGCTTGATAAAAACCCCTTTTTTGGTACCAAATTATTTAATGTAATTGTCACAATGTCATGTTCCGCCTCCTTTATCCAAAAACAAACATTCCACCGGGGTTAGGTGATACAGGGTGATCCCAACGTGATCGCGAGGGGGGTAACCACCCCCCTCCGGAAGAGAAGTCCAACATACCAATAACACAACACAGGAACATCACAGAAGAAAGAAAACTTGTTTTTGGTACCAATAGATAGACATGGTCTCCTCTTTCCCATTGATACCAAAATGAGTACCAACATGCCTTTTAGCCATTACGTCACATGACGTTCATAAAGTTTGCCTGTCATCAAAAACTGGGCTTATTTCCATAGACACACAGTGATGTGAAAAATTCAATTTTTCGCCAACAAAAAAGTTAGGAAAATCAGATTTTTCATGGGTTTTTGCCTCTACTTGATGGGAAATGACTCGTTTTATATAATGACATCATTTTTAGAGCTATTAATAGGGTGTTTGAGTCGCTTTAAAATTTGCGAAATATCAATTTTTCCACCCTAGATTCAGTATTTTCGTACTTAAACATATGACGTCATGATGACGTCATAATGGGGGATGTTAGTACTATTTGGTACAATGGAAAAAGAAGAAGGAAACTCTACGCTATCCTTGGTACCAAATTTACAGGGAATCGGTGTTCAGTAACGAAAAATCACAGGGGGTGGTACACCCCCCCCCCCTTCGGCAATTTTGTTTACAAAAAATGGACTCAGGTAGACGAGGGTAATATACTCTGAAATAGTCAAAAAATAATATATTAAAAGTATACCAAAATCAAACCTAGTGGAAAATGTAGAATAAGGGGGCCAACGTGTACAGGGTAAAAAATTAAATTGTCGAATTGATTAAATGTGTACCAATTTTGGGGCTACTCCTAAGGTTAAAAAAAGGTTTAGTTTGCCCTATCTACGCTTATAGTTTAGACAATAGGCTCTAACAGTTCAAGGTCCTCATGGTTAAAATTCATAGAAAATGCGTCCGATTTTGATCGGACTGTTGTAAAATGTTAAATTTGTCCCACTAGATAAGTAAATGTAAATATATTCTTTGTTGAACTATAGATAAGAATTACCTCCCATAGACCCTGTAGCCCCGTCCACATTTTGCGTTCAATTATGCCAACGAATATTATAGATGGTGCAGTTAGTATATTTTCGGGTTCTGTACATTAGACAACAATTTGACACAATCTTTATGACGAACGGCATATATCTGAAAATTTACCCCCATTGTGACATTGAACCTTTTTGACCATAAACTAGTGAACTGCAGCCTGCAGATATGGCTAAAAACTATACCTTTTTTAATCCATGTGAAATGTAACAAACACGTTGGCATACTTTTGACGCGTTTGATACTTTTCATAGTTTGACCCCTGTATAAACCTTACCCCCTAAAATATATGTTCACTCCTTTGACCATTTTAGTAGGACTTTTGATAGTTTTTTAAAAGGTAATTTTCAATACAATTCTGTTGGAATTGGATTCTGTTGCAATTAGTGGTGGGTTAAGGCAGAGCAGCATTCTATTTTGACTGCCTACTGCACTAAATTATAACAGCGCGTGAGCGAAAAAAGTATTTCATCAACGTAAGGAGGTATCATTGTCGCAGGAGGAAAATGGGCCCCTGTATCCACCAATGCTCTCCTCTCTCCATCTTTTTCTCACTTTCTCTCCCTCATTGACTTTTGTCACAAAACTGCAAGGGCGAATTTTATATTTTTACGGGCCCTAGGACCCGGTCAATTACCCCCTGTGACCCCCCCCCCCACCCTCATCGGCGGTACTGAGATGGAATTGCTACTTTTCAGTAAGGCCTAGGTTTCAGATCAGATTGTTATTAAAGTGACAGAGGAGATTTGATTGAGAATACCAGAGGAAGATGGGAAGTGTTCCCATTCTTGAGAATAGGCCTACAAATTCTCAGAGAAGATGGGAAATTAGTTATAAATGAATTTAGCCTGACGGAAAGGGGGTCACACTAAGGGGTGTGAGGCTGGGAGATGATTGTAGGAGATTATTCCAACAATTTCACAGTGGCGTAACCAGCGGGGGGGGGGGGAATCCCCAAACAGAACCCTTGCCCCTCCCCCCTTCAGCCCGCCCAAATGAACTGACTTATTGTCCAGTGTCTATGGAGAGGACCAAATTTGCCCCCTCAAAAAAACCCTTGGCACCCCTTCAGCCCCCCCCCCCCCCATTTGCAAAGGTATGGTTACGCCACTGGAATCTTCAACATGTTCGAGACTCGGGGGCACTCTTTATTTGGTTTTGGTGTATTGGTTTTGGGGGTGTGAATATTGACACACAACTAACTATATTACTTATTAGTCATGTATCTAAAGACGACGAAAACTATATGCCTAACCCTATGTGTCCTTTTGCAGATATACAAATATACTCGAGATGTCATCAAGCGTGTCTACGTGTAATGAAGAGTGTGATCATCAATTGACATATAATATACCTGACATTTGTAAGCGCTGTTGACCACAAAGGATTACAAAGCGTGAGAAGAAGATAAAAAAGGGAGAGAAAAGGGAGGGGAGAAGGGTTAACAGAAAAGAACAAAGAGGGCGCAACCAATTAATTGGGGAAGAGGTGATTTTCAGGGACTTTTAATAAGAGGCAACGGGGTAGTGCCTCTAATCACAGCAGGAAGCTTATCCATAAGCGAGGGGCAGGGTCGAAAAAGCCCTATAACCGGTCAGAGTGCGGGTCTCGGAACATGCAGACGGATACAGTGGAGGAACCGGAGGAGTACACAGACGGTTGTGAATGGGAAAGAAGAGATGAAATGGAGTGGGAGGAAATTGTTGATGAGATTTGTAAGTGTGAACAAGGGTGCGGAATTGGATGCGTTGAACAACGGGAAGCCAGTGAAGCTCCTTCAGAAGAGGAGAGGAATGAGTGCGTTTTGGTTTCTTGAAAATGAGTCGGGCACACCTGTTTTGAATTCTCTGAAGACGAGTAATATTCTTGTGGGAGATACCATTGAGGAGAGCACTACAATAATCCAGCCTGGAGAGAATAAGAGCACGGACAGCACTGTGGGTGGAATTGAAATCAAGGAATCTGCGGATTCTATTCAGGTTCCTAATTTGAAAGTTCAGAGAACTAGACAGTTGAGTCACATGCATGATACATGCATAATGATATAGCTGTTAGAGTAAGGTTGGGCAGCAGCTGGTAGCATCAAGGTTTATAGCCAGACAACGTATAAACCCTATAACCTGTTTTGCTAGAAGTAAACACTAAATAATTTTATGTAGGTTATCATGACCAACTTGACCCTCTAAAAGGAATATTTTTCATTGCTCAAAAGAAAATCTTAAATCTGCAAATTTAGATACAAAATATCAGGTGACCAATAAAAAAAAAATTATATACTTGATCCATATTTCAAGAACCATTATTTTTAATGCCGGTATTTAGCCTACATGGCACATCTTGTTATATATATAGGCCTATGTTATATTATTGAGAAAAACTTTACCAATACCCAGCTGTGCCAAAGCATGGGTAGTAATTTATTGCATCTGCAGTGATTGAATAAAAAGTGAGGTAGCTGCATGCACCTGTTAACCGAGAAACCTGATCAAGAATAACTTAAATATACGCATAAAATAAGTATGTGACCAAATATGGAGTGGTTTTTTTTCCCCCATGGGAAAACGGAATTATATAACCATAAAACGAATTAATTATTAAAAGCAGTGGTCTGACCACGCGCTATTGGAAATTCGCGCTACTGTATGTATATGGGATATGTATTGTGTTATGCGATACGGACGGCCCACAGTAGCGTCATACATCTTCACGCAGGATGACTTTCATAATGTGTATTTCCTATGGAGTATGATGACCTAAACGTGCCGGTCGTCTGACAAACAGTTTACACTAGCGCGATTTTTAATAGCACATGGTCAGCTAGATGTTTTAATCATGTTAGGGTTATTAATTCCGTTTTTCTATGAACCACTCGATATGTGGTCAATAATTATTTTATAGTGTATATTGTTGAATATTATTCGTTGTACGGGTTCTCCTTTAACACGATATTGAGTTTTAAATTAAATTTTATAATCAAATAACCCTCCCGAATTCCGATTTAAAAAAGGAAAATAACAAAATGGATTACATCTAAATTTGTCACAGATATGAAAATAAACAGCTCTCACTCGCAGAGATATAACTAACTGAAATAGTTACTATAATTAAACATTTATATACTAAACTAATTAATTAATAACGTGATGAAAAAGTGAAGCACAGGAAGCAAATAAAAATATATTGAAGAGTTTAATACACACACGCGCGCGCGAACACAAATCATAAAAATCATTCATACCTCATGACAAGACATAGACCCACTTGGTGTTAACACACCAATGTGAACTCACGCACGGGCTTGATGTACAATAAACCCGAATGGAACTGTCTACCTGAAACCCTCGTCAATGTCACAACAACTGAAGCATTTAAAGAAGAAACAACCAAGTATCTAAGAAACCAACCCTCCAGCCTCTAACTAACGTCTAGCGCACTCACTCTACTGTCGAAGAGCTGCAGAGTACATCTTTCAAAGTCAAAGTGATGTTTGGTTCATTTTGATAAGTTGCTATATTGAAAGAGTCTTGGCCGCCATCGTCTGAGCCCATATACAATGTTGAGGTATAGCACCACCAACCTGGCCACACAGCCTTGTTCAAATCAACATGTAATAAGTCATTAATATGTTATCGTTATCAAAAAAAAGAGTAACATTGAAATCCCATTCATAATTATTGGTCAAATCAGCGATTGTTATTATTTATATTTCGAGCAGTATGCCACAATGGATGTATCTGAATCTCATCTCATCCTCGTTCGCAGCATTGGAAAATCGCAGGTGTCTCTCTGAAAGTAATCTCTAAGTTACAGCTCGTGCCCTTCTGGGCGCGAGCAATAATAGGCACATGGTAACATATGCAAACGTGTCTCAGACTTTTGCACCCAGACAGCGCCCAATTTTAATCCCAATCAATGAATGGAATGACCTTTAAATCGGCTTAGTTTAAGCGTCTGAAAGTCGATGTTATGTTCCCGTAACCCGACGCGTTATGATTTTCTGCCCGCGTTTGAGATGCTAAGTGAAATCCCGAAAAAGTTCATTATTTTGTATCTTAAAGAAAATATATCTTGTGATCAGATCTTGTGATGCGAATTTCGTAGATTTTAAACCAAAACAGTTGCAAAATCATTTTTAAATGTAGGGTGGTGTTTTGACACAGTATTGTAGGTATTCGAGCATGCTGAAGGTTGGTGAAATGACTGGTACTGCAAAATTAAGAATAATGAAAAATGAAATAGTTGCCTCGTTATGATTTGCAAAAAATGTTACGGGAAACATAACATTGACTTTCATTGGCCTTAGGCGTATACATGAAAGTCGATGTTATGTTCCCGTAACCCGCTCGCGTTATGATTTTCTGCCCGCATTTGAGATGCTGAAATCTCTAAAAAGTTCATTATTTTGTATTTTAAAGAAAATATCAAGGTTTCTTCTTGTGATCACATCTTGTGAATGTGATTTTAGTAGATTTTAAACCAAAGAACAGTTGCAAAACCATTTTTAAATGCATGGTGGCGGTTTGACACAATTATATTTTAGCTATTATAGCATGCTGAAGGTTGGTGAAATTGCTGTTTATTCAAAATTACGCATAATGAATAATGAAAAATGAAAGAGTTGCCTCATTATGATTTGCCAAATTGTTACGTTTTTTTGACCATGACGTCGTACTGAGTAGACGTGCTCTACTGAGGGTCCGCAGATCCACCGTATTTTCTGCTTGATTTGAAGTTATTTTCATCTTTGTGATAGTTTTGAGGATCAGAAAATAACCTTGCCAACCTACTTATTGAATATTTTGGGGATTATTTGTGATTTTCACGAAAGGAAAGAAGGATTTCGGTCATACTTGGCATTATGGCAACCGGTACACGGAGACAACTGGCGGGAGTTTCGAACAATACAAATAACACGTCAAGGCCAACATCACGTAATGAAAACCAGAGTGTACGTATGTCAGCGAGTGTAACACCGGCAAGTAACTCAAAACGGACTATAGATAAAGAAGACAAAGAAGTGAGTATTTCATCGTTAAAACAATTGATTGTGGGGATGAAGGCAGAACTTGGATCTAAATTAGATAAAAAATCAGGAAGAAATTCAGAAGGTTGGTGTTGAGCTGAAAGAAATGAAGGAAACTGTACTCGGAATTGAAAAGGCTGTAGACATGCACTCGCACAGGCTTGATGACATTGAGCAACGTAAAATGCCAGAAATGAGAACTGAGTTGGAACAACAAATTAAAGCTCTGGAGAACCAGTTGTTAATGAGTGAATTGCATGACAGGAAGATGAATGTTATTTTCTATAATGTAGAAGAGAAGGAAGATGCTGAACACGAAGATTGTTTTCATACACTGTGTGATGTTTTTGAGCAAGAATTTGGATTAGACCAGGAGGACGTGAGATCAGTATGGTGGCGAATGTGCATAACAGAAGGAAAAGAGAGACGGGTACTCTGGTTCCATTGCCGCTTATTGTGCGTTTTCTACGCAGATATAAAAACTATTTAGTACTGGAAAAAGATCTGAAAAATGGAGTCGAATTAGGATCAGTCAATACCTGCCAACAGTATGAAAAGAAGACGCAGAGGTTAAATGAAATCGCTTCCTCCGCCTTAGGAAACGAAGATTACAAGTTTACCCATTCGTTGTTCACAGACAAGAATCTTGTTGGAATTCACCAAAAGTGAAGACCTGGTGAAAGCTGGAACGCGTACAACGAATGACTCAAGAACTACAGAAAACAAAACAATTCACTAGGGCCTAGTATGATTTTAATTACCCTAGCCGTGAAAACAAATTGTTTCAAAATAATTTTGACTACTTTAAAAACATATTCTCCTAGCTTGAGGCCCAATTGTAAACAAATCGTTATGCCATCCATTGTTTTCCCTTGTCTTGGCTCTTCTCTCCGGAAGATTTTGTATTGTGCGACCACTATGAATTTGGCACTCGGCTGAAGAAACCTGCTGCATGTTGGGGGCTGTGGTGCAAAAAAAAGCTGATTCGTCTTTTTTCATTATAACTTGAATAGCTATAACTATTCAACTTTGAGGGAAGTTGTTAGTTGATTAATGAAACCTAAGGTATAAAATCTCGAATGCTAAAAAAAGTATGCGGGGTGGCTAAAAATATACCCTGTTTTGTGTTAAAAATTACATGTTAGAGGTAAAAATTTGTATGGAGTAGCCCTCCTCCTCCCCACTTACTCCCGCCGTTTTGGATGCCATATTGAATATATCTTGAGAGCCATGTACCAAAAAGTTGTTGGTATCAAGAGGCGCTCCTTTAATCGATTTATATATGAAAATGTATTATATGAGGTATTACAATGAGTTTATGTTGAAATTAAATAAAATCATTTCCGAATTTGGGTATTTCTTTATATGTAATTGAAAGTTACAAATCAAGTTAAAAATCATAATATCGAATATCTACGCTATATCTAATATAAGTACGAAATCTCTATATACGACCAAATTATGGATTTTTTGAAATACTCTTTGCACCTTTAATATTTATATGAAAATGCAACCACGATTTCATGATTATTGATTATGCATTGAAATTAACGGAATGTTTTCTCTCGTTTTGTTTTTGTTTTTGTTTTTTGTTTTATTGCATTAGGTTGTAATCTTTTTAGCATAGTACGCCGATAGCCCAATGAGTGCGAAAAGCGATAAACACTGCTATGGTTTAATGTCCTTTATTATCTTTTTGTTCATATATTTATGGTGTTAACTTTTGGATTATATGTTTAAATGTGTTTCCTGTAGATGGGTAAGGGGTGATTTGGTAGAAAAAACCCTTGGTTATTGGTCCAGGTTTTACCGTGAAGCATAATATTATATCCAGATTATGGATAGATGACGAGTCGTTCAGTCTAAACTCTCTGCCACAGCAATTAAGTTTGTCAATTGTGGGATTTTTTTTGGGTTAAAAAATTCAATTATTTTCCGTGAGCAATCAAATCAGCCTAACTGCATTGATCTGGGTCAACAGGGCTAAACTTTCGATACCCAAATTTTGCCGCGCCGCCGAATCTTTCACCTTTTTAAAAAGCGAGCTGCGGCGCCGCGAAGCTCACCTTTTGTGATCATATATTCATTTATTTTTGTTGCATTTTGTGACACATTAAGGTCTAATGTCAAATAATGTAGCTGAAATAGTTTTATTTGTTACGACTGCATTTTTTTTTTTCAATTTGCAAGTGCAAACAATCATTACTTGCGCTTTATAAGTCTTCATTATTATTATTATTAGTTTTCAGAGAGTGACTCATTCCGGAGTCAACTATATCGATGCAGCTGTGGCAGCGGCGGCGGCGGTTTTTTTTTTTTTTTTTTGGCGCGCTTGCTCTACCTCCCACCATTGATAAATCCATTTCTCATCATGCACTATGTAAGATATTCATTTATTTTTGGTGCATTTTGGCACATTAAGTCATAATTTCAAATAATGTAAGCTGAAATGTTATTGTTTCGATCTGCATTTTTTTTTTCATTGAAAGTGCAAAACATCATTACTTGTGCTTTATAAGTCTTCATTATTATTATTATTGTTTTCAACGAGAGTGACGTCATCCCGGAGTCACCGATATCGATGCAGCCGTGCAGCGGCGGGCGCAATGCACTACCGTTCCCACCATTGATACCATCTCCCATTTCCCATCAGTCACTATGTCAGATATTCATTTATTTTGGTGCATTTTGGTGACACATAAGGTATAATTTCAATAATTCAGCTAAAATGTTTTATTTGTTGACGATCTCATTTTTTTTCCAATTTGCAATTGCAAACAATCTTACTTGCGCTTTTTAAGTCTTCATTATTATTATATTGTTTCAACGAGAGTGACGTCATCCGGAGTCACCTATATCGATGCAGCCGTGGCAGCGCCGGCGCAATGCTCTACCTTTCCCACCATTGATAGCATCATCCCATTTCCCATCAAATGCACTATGTAATCGGCATTTCCGTCATGTAACATGTAAAGGGACATTCCCATCATGCACTCTTCAAGGAAAGTGACGTCATCCCTGAGTCACCTCTATCGATGCAGCCTTGGTAGCGGCGGCGGCGCGCGATGCTCTAATCCGTTCCCATTCTGCACTTTATTGTTTTAACCATTGACAGTATCTCATTTTTCATCATGATGAATGGGGCTTTTGCGCGATCATTGATAGTATCCCATCATGCACTATGTAATCTGCATTAACGCTTTTCCATTTTTTCCATACACTTTTCAGGAAAATGACGTCATTCCGGAGTCAGCTATAGACGATGCAGCCGTGGCGGCGGCGGGCGATCTATACCCGTTCCCTCATATGCAAGCTCAGCACTTAGTTGTCAAAAGTTTGGTATCAGAATAACGCGACTCTTTTACCCTGTGCATCTTAGGGCTTAATGATGCTTGGTTTGGATGTTATGAGCGAAATATGCCCCATTTTGGTCAACCAATATTAATTTTACAGAAGTAAACTCCCCCCTCTTTGGGGTTACCAATCACTTTTAGCTCTCACTTAGAAACGGTTTTTGAAATATCGGCCGCTATACATTACAGATGCGTGTTGGATGAAGGCCATTCTTAAATCAAGCTGGAAAATTAATAGAACCTTAAATCGGGTATCCTCCTTTAAGTATAATTTTCAAGGAAAAGACGTCATCCCGGAGTCACCTATATCGAGGCAGCCGTGGCAGCGGCGGCCGGGGCGCGAGCTCTACCGTTCCCATCATGCACTTTATTGTGAACCATTGAAGAGTATCCCATTTTCCACCATCA
>JAMKCH010037127.1:0-14104 GCA_023653785.1 Ophioderma brevispina
TATCATTTCATCCTTGTGGATGCACAAATTTCCATTACAGATGCACCATTTTGGCCAACCAATATTAATTTTACACAGTACTCTTATGTAGTCTTGGTCAAAACTGTTGAATTATTTCACCAGCGAACAGTTGAAATCATTGCCTATTATTCATATTCTAATCCAAACCCAGCTGGGAATCTCACCAACCAATGATGCCAGTGCAGTGCTGCGGTCTTCATTTTTATTTGGTAACACAATTGAAAAAGAGATGCGCTGCAGGTGCAGACAAATTTCCCTGGTTGATCAACAGTCTTGCTTTCTGGGTTTTATGTATTCAAAGAAATTTTTCTTGTAACTGCGAGAAAATCTTTGCAGGGGTTGTTTTTCCATATACGGGCAACAGTGAATTATTCATGTGTATATATATCATGTACACACATTATGGCAATATTCATGATTGACACATAGGGAGAGCCATCGTTACCCATTAAGTACGAGCTACTCTGCTTCGAGTGGTTACGCCCGTCAAGTTGTATTAATTCAGAAAAAACAAGATGCGAGGCGCCAGCCTCGCTGTTGAGTGAATAGTGGATGGTAGCAATTCATAAATTATATGTGAGAATCGTGTACTGTGGGAGATTTATGAATGGCAGTACTTCGTAAATGGGAGTGATTCGTGTACATCCTGCATCGGACCATTTTTCTATCATACATGTCTATGTACAGCTTAGCCTGGGATGGGCTAAGTCCCGGGGGAACACATCACTAATGATCGTATGATCATACGGGGATGTACCTCCACCATGGGTCTATTGAGCTGCATGTATGGCTTTGCCTTACCTTGCTGGGAGCTTTGCACCTCGGAAAGAGGACAAAAGAGTGTCTTGAACAAGACTATACTCTATGGGGCTTACAAAATCATGCTTTTAGCTCTCACATTAAATGAATAGCGGCGTGAAACGTAACAGTTGGAGTTTTGGGGTGAAGGCCATTCAATCAAGATGAAACTTCATATACTTATCGGGCCATCCCCCCTTTAATATATTCTATTTTAGTAGTTGAGGAACCTAATGTTTAACAGTAATGATACATTAAGAAACTTGAAAGGCAAATAATAATACATACAAACTTGAACTTAGAAACTCTATAAGTTAACTGAGATACAGGGTTGCTGATGGCATTTTGATGTGTAACTGTCCATCCATGACGCAGAAAAAATCATCCATGAACAATTTTCTCACATATATACTACATCACAATTTGAGAATATGTTAAAAGGGGAAAAAAGGTTGTATATGAAGGACTAATGCTGGTTTAAACATGTGTTTAAATCAGACTCCTTTTGACAATAGTGAGCTTTCGATTTTGACGATGGACGGTTCTGCGACGGTGAAATTAACGCGTCATGTTTTCTACGCATGCATCCAGGTCATCTGAGCAAGCGCGGATTACTCGAAGCGCCAGTTTGACCATCGCAGAACCGTCCGTCATCCAAATCGAAAGCTTGCTTTTACCAGCATATGACTGTTTACACTTACCAATCCTGTAATACATTGACAATATCTGAGATGGCTTCTGGTCTGATATCTCTGCCTATAGTGTAGTCAATTTCTAGTTGCTGGTTCTTCTGATCTAGCTTGCCACGGATTACATCAGCATATATGCATTCAATAATTAAATCCTATAGTGCAAAACAAACACAACACAAGCTTTTTTAATTTTCTGAGTTCTCAATTCAGTAAGTGTCAGTAGGTGATATCTTCACTGAAATTGTTTACAAAGATTTCATTGTATAAAAACTAATGAATAATAAATTAAAACTATGAATAATGGAGGAAAACAATTTTTAGCTGCAAAAAAGCTCACAAATGGTAAAGACCTATAGTTCTGCAGCAAAATATTTATGTGAATTTATATACCCTTCTACATATGATCCTTCTCAGCTCTTTCAACCCTTGTAGATTCTGTACAGTGTTATATTACCCTCAAAATTTTTATTAAAATATTATTTTCTCAATTTTATTTGAGAAAAGATTTCTCATGGGAAAAGTACTATGTTTATGATAAAAAAAGAGCAGGGGATTCCCTAGTGTTGTTTTTGCAAGGTGCACCTGTTAGATTGCACAATAGGGTAAATGGGGAATTCCCCAAGATGTAAACTTAGAAACTGAGTCAACTTGTTTATGCATTGAGATCAAAACATTGCAAAATCTAGGTAATTCCCCATAAAGTTATATGTGAAGTGATATAATTCAGATGATGTAATTTATGTGAATTCCAATTGGTCAGCTAGTGCAAGGTTATGTTTATGCATGATTCTGTGGTAATATCTACTTGGGAACTCTGTGAAGTCAGTATATAATGGAGATTTGAGTTAAGTCTCGCCGCCAGCAGCAGTTATAATCAAGAGCTATAACACTATAGTTATAGCTAGTTTTAATCTACAATAATGGTAGATTTATGCTTCACATTGTGCCAGGATTTATTATATTTTCAATTCCATGTGAGCAGAGTGCTATAATTATTCTACTGTCGTCTTTGAAGCCGAAAGTGCTGGGAATCAAAATAGGATTCCAAATTGTGGACAGATAGAAATCGTGGTGATTATCTTGGACTGATATACTGTGGAATATTAGTGTCGTCGGGGGACTTATTTATCCTTGTCATCTGGAACTGCTGGACAAAAGTTATCTTCAGGACTGAGAAGATTCCCATGGAATATTACCTGAGGATTTTCAAGTGTGACTTTGCATGATGTCATTTTGGAGTCTTCGCTTTGAGTACATATCATCGTTGAACTGCAACACTACTTTTGGTTGGAGACATAAATGAACTTTGAGTAAGATTAGAATTGCTAAGTGTAACTTTGAATTGTATAGATAATTGTTTTTTGGACATACCAAATTCCTGAACCTAACCGATTAAAAATCATTAAATCTGTTATAAAATTTCAGATCACTTGTGCACAAGCTCATTTATTTGTGTTTGAAAGGAATTTCTGACCTTTGACGTCTACGAGACGTCATAACAACAGTTAATAAGGCAAAAAAAGTGTTTCCAGTAGGCCAGACACATTTTGATTTTGGAACCATTTTTTATTATCCACATTTCATTTTTTTATTTGATTAACTCAGAAAACTTAATTGATTTTTTTATTAAATGGCTCAGAGGAAGAAATCATTTTTAGATATAAGTGACCACACGCCAGTATTTTGGTTTTATAAACAATTAGTTCTACAGTTAAGGTTTGCAACTAATTTGACTTACCATTTGTGTAATTGTGTAATTTGAAGTATTCCTGAGGAAAATCTCTTTCCCAAGAAAATTATAATTTTTTTTTAAATTCACACATTTTGCTTTGGAGCAACCTGCTGGAAACAAACTTTTTTTTATTTGCTAATGTAAATCAGTAACTTTGAAATGACCTGCAGTCATTTGGGAAGCCATCTCAAAAACCTTATTAGTACAATTTTTCCAAGAAACACCCAATTTTGATATTTTTGGATTGAATTGCACATAAGGGCATTAAGGCTATCATATATGTCATGTGATTACTGTACCACATACACAGAGTATTCGCTAATTTAGCCGACTTACCTCCAACGCCCTAAGGTTTTTCATGTCTAATTCTTTTAACAGTACTGAGTAGGAGATACGTTTATTCTTGGCAGCCAGACAAACCACCGTAAGATGCCTTAACTTGGCTAGTGCAATCGGAGAAAACTCTGGGAACTGTGATGGGTTTGCTGTGAGATCAAGCAGAAAATATTTGTGATAAGAGTATATAATAACAACTAATGCCAGCGCTACAGACTCATGTACAAAAAGTGGTTAGTGGGCCATGGCCCAATCGCTAAGAGCCTCATCCCAGAGCCCCAGATTTTACCTGAAGTAGTCGAAATTTTTATATCAGGAGAAAGCTACTATTTTTCTTATTTACCCTGTGAAATCTTAGGGCTAAATGATTTTTTGGTTTGGAAGTTATGAGCAAAAATGTGCCCCATTTTGGTCAACCAATATTAATTTTACACCGTGACAGTACTCTTAGTACGGGGCTTACAAAATCACAGTTTTAGCTCTCACATCAAAACGGATTGAAATATTGGTGTGAAACTTTACAGATGGGTTTTGGGGTGAAGGCCATTCTATCAAGATGAAAACTTCATGGCCGTTATTCCAAAAAAAAAGGTGTTTATGCGCGATTGTAAGCTAGCGAACGTGATATGTGAGATAAACGTAGCGCTTAAGTAAACACAATTCCAGTAAAGAGTTAAAGTTAAATGTCAATTTTTAAACTCACCAAAATGCATCGAAATTTAAACAAGGTACGGGGCTAGTTTAAGAAGTGTTTTAGTGTGTTTTTTCGTCAAGTACACGGCACATTGCACTGTCCAATTGGCAACAGCAATGGTGCAATCATCTCACCAGTTAGTGAAGCACCTTAAACGCTATGGAAAGCAATTATACACTTTGTGCGCTCAACCATTAAAACTCAATAGGGCCTTTTATATACTCATGTTAGGGTCTTCAAATAAGACGATGTTACTGTGTTAAAAGTTCTGTTTAAGTAAGCAAATGTTAAAAATATTTAAACGCGTTTGCTTAACAAAGTTTTAAATTACGGTGATTTTAAGCTAAAATCGCGTTTAGCTAAACAAGTTTCTGGAATACGGGCCCATATGTTTAAATCGGGCCGTCCCCCTTTAAATAATTGCTCTAACTCAAGTTAACCTTTCGTTTCAGACATAAGAGATATCTCTACAAAATATCTAATTTTCCCTTACCTTTTTTTGGATTTTTTTAAATATTGTATTTTAGTGGACTCACTTCTGACCCTTACTAGGCAGGTTTACTTAAATTTCAAGTTATCACTTTTACTTTAAAGTTGCATGATAGAACTTAAAAATACAGCAAGTAAACTTGCGAGATCCCTGGAAAGATAGCAGTCTGGAACATGAGCTCAGATGACCTTTGATCTTAATCCAGGACCTTTGACATCATCCACATATGAAGGAACCCCTATTGCACCTTAACTTCAAGTCTGGTTGAAATCGGATTTGAACTTTTCTTCAAAGACATGAAAAATGAAAAACTAACCAAACTGGCACACACACATACATGCAACAAAAACCTAACCAACCTGTAAATACACACATACACACAGACATGCGTGTTCTGGCAAAATCCACTTCTGCTTTTCAAGCCAGGGCGATAACAATTTTCAGAAAGACAAGGGGGTCTCCAGGTGATAGGGTTAATATATCTCATAATTTTTGTACTTTACAATATAGAGATGTCCTTAGATATGATACTTAATGGTTTCATGGAAGTCTTGGGCCACAATGGCTCGCAAAATCTGTCCATGTGTGCTGATGTGTGGCTTAGAGTTAGTTTGGCAAATGGTATTAGAAATACTGCAACTATTTTTAACTAGGTAGCTTGCAAGTCCTTCACCTTTTGACCATCAATAACTGATAACTGTAGTATGTCAAACACACCCTTACCTTTGTAATCTTGGTATATTCCATAGGCAAACAGGTTAAGAGCATTGAGATAGGGCGCATTGGGACCATTGGCTAATTCCTGCACATTAGGCATCTCCAACAACTCTCCAAATACGTAGACCCCTGGAGCTTCCAATACCTGTATTATTAGAAAGGTAAATTTACACAATTTGGCAACTTTAAGAACTGCTGATATCATTCTTTTAACTCTGAACCCTAAACCATCGCGAGTCATTGAAAAGCAATCAAGGGGCACCATTGATTCTTAATTGACTCTCGGATGTCAAGATTTATTGTACCTGCAATGATTTGGTTGATTCTAAGCCGTCTCCATAACACACCCCGTGATTCCTAATATTGCCTTTCGGCCTGTTTCCCCCGCAAAAGACATTGAAAACTAATGCTTCTGATTGACTTTGAGACGTCCAACACGTACACAGAAATTTGAGGTCACCATGTTGTATCCCACAGGAACCGAGGGGGTACCCGAAGTCCCCCCGGGTTTTCCCCCGCTGTGGACTTACGCTGGGCCCTCCAAATTTAGCAGATGTGTCAAGGTCAACTTTTCTGGTTTGGCCGCTCTCCCGGCAGAACTCCCAATGATTTCTATCGCCATTTGGCCGTTAACAATTTTCCGCAAGTTATGCCTCTGCGGGGAAAATTCCCGACAGTTCATTAAAAATCAAACAAATGACTATATTGACTCTTCGTTACGTCCGGAGACACGCATGTGTTGATTCCTCGGCCGTTTTTGGTTAAAAAGCCCCGGGGACGTGTTAGGGTTAATTAATCAGATAAGTAAACAAACTACTAAATAATATTATAAATCGAGGGGTCAGTAACACAAAGATTTAACTGCATATTTTGAAAAAAATGAGATTTTGTTACTACTAACTAAAAATGGGTGTTATTTTTCTGATACCCAAAAGTGGGAAATAAATGACTAATCAAAAATCTTTAATAAAAATTAAGGTAGGATCATTGGATAAATGGTTCTTACATAAAAATGACCATAAAATCAAAACCCCTATCAATTTAGTCCAAACTTACTAGGGTAAGGATTGAACTTTCCTCCATATAATTTTTGCAAGTTTCAAGATTTATTTTTAGTTTTTTTTATTATATTTTAAAAATTCCCTAATTTTTACACTAAATACATGTAATTTTTCCCAGCCTAAACAGAAGGTTCTTTTAAGCTGAACTCCAGGGATGTGTGGGATACAAAATACCTAAAATCTCACATTGACTTTTGTTAATCAAGTGTTTAATCTTTAGAAAAATTATTTGAGGCAAAATAATTTAGGGAAAATAAAAACACCTGCTATTTGAAATGAAACACTCGCAATCTGGGCAATCTAACGTGAGAATTTTCTAATTTGAGTTCCTTTCATATGACACTTTATCAGCACCAAGGGAGTTGTTGTTTCTCTAGGAAAAATTATGAAAGTGAACATCAGTATTTCTAGAAATACTGATGCATCAGTATTTCTAGAAAGCTGATGTATAAAACGTGTTGTTGCGACCACCTGTTCTTTTTTTTTTTTTTGATGACACACCGAAAAAATAAAAACTTGTATGGATTTTTAACAGGCATTCGGTGACATCTCTCTAAAACGCCTTTTTGGAAAAATTAAAATTTGGCACACAGTTTCTTTCACCAATACCAACTTTGATGACAATTTCAACACGATCTGGGCACGAAGCCGGAGCCGATAATCCTACCTTAAATGGCCATTCAATCACAGGTTAAAGGTGCTTGTTCCGATTTATGTCTATTATGTTCTCTACATTATAAGATAGCCGGCACTTGCACATATTCCCTATCAAGTACCGGGGAAACAAACTTCCGTTTTTTAAGTACAAGCAATAATGCATCATAGCAAAGGCCTAATTCAAATACTGTGCTAATATTGATGGTTAACCATTCAAACAGCCTTTTTTTTTAATCTTGGGAATTAAATGGATTGAGGGCTCAAAAATTGCAGGACGACAATAAGAAAAATAACGCCTTTAGTCTGATATCAAAATCGATACTACTTCCAGTGGGGGGGGTACATTAAAGGTCCCAAGATGATCCCGGAACATGCACTTAAAGGGCCATGGTCCATCCACTATAATGTCTCGCCCCAAAGCCCAAATTTTAGCTGACTTAAAGTCCAATTTTTGTTCATCTAAAGAAAGCTACTATTTTTCTCATTTACCCGATGAAATCTAAGGGCTAAGACTTTTTTTTAATGTTATGAGCGAAAATTGCCCCATTTTGGTTGACACATAACTTTCCATAAGTATTCTACGGGATACAAAATGCGTTTTTAGCTTCTCACAGCAATTGGGGAAATATCGAACTTTAACAGATGGGGTTTGGGTTGAAGACCAGTCTATCAAAATGAAAAAATTTAATATTCAATTTGGTCATCCACCTTTAAAACAAGTAGACTAACTATTTTATAATCAGGTTTTCTTCAATGCAATAATGGAGTTACGTCCTTTTGTGTCACTGACCCTGAAAATATAAATGCTTCTTCCTCTTGGGACACAATTCCACACCCATCTTTTTCCCAATCCTGACTCTTCAGAACTTACAGAAACAAAGGCATGACATTTCACACCCCATCCATGTACAAACAATCATACCCACCTAATGTGAATGTATTGTTTACCTGTAATAAGGGCACCATAGCATCACCTTTTGTTGATTTCGCTAACAGCAAGAACTGTTCCAGGGGGTTATTGACGGTACAACCTGAGAACTGTATCAGTCATGGTGTCAGGTCAATATAGACAAATCTGGTAAAGAAACAATACCTGAAAATTTTTAATAAGGAACAGAGCATCATGAATGAGGAGAATGATTGGTTATCATGTATAGAGGTTGATGTGGTGGAAGGGCCATTTGAGAGGGTCAGTCAGGAAAAGTGGTAAATGCATCAAAGAAATGAACAATGCGAACTTGAATTTAGGCGTATTGCCGAAATATGTCCCCTCCGTAATGTCGCATCACTGAATGAAATTAACTACACCAGACCATACCCCCTTAATTCTGGCCAACACTCCCTTAAACCCGGTCCACTAGACCACCCCACCCTAGATAACCATGCAATGTCCTTCCATCCACCAAAATAAGTTTTCCGCACCATTTTTGGCTAAATTATCCATAACTCAAATACCTCAGTCCTCGGACACTTGTGTTCCCTGCCGTCGCGGGTTTGTGAATGATCGCCTCACATGACTTTACCTTGTATGGTGACCTTTGACTTGATATGTGACCTTTGACCTGGTTTCTCTGATGTGCTCAGCACCTTTCATGGCTGCGCACAGCGCCTTGAGCCGTTTACACGGATTGCCGCGCGTTAAAAATATTCAAATTATTTATTTATTATAAGCAATGAGGGTTGCAAGTTAACTCCCATAAACCAAGTTTGGAATCCAACTTTCAAATTAGTCAATTTTACATTGTCAGCCTATTTTACCACTTTACCTCAAATGACCTTTGACCTCGGTATGTGACCTTTGACCTCGTATGTGACCTTTGCCTCATCAACCAATGGGATGCCAGTTGCCCCTGTGACCCAAGTTTGATTTAAATCCTCAAAGTATGTGGATAGTGTCAGGCAAATGTTAACCCTTTCCCACAACAACAGACCTCCACAACAACATTGGACAAAGTGATCCCTATGTGTTCCTGCCTTAAGGCGACGACACAAAAAGCAATCATCAGTGCAACACTTCATCCATACCTCACCAAAAATAACTCTTAAAACAACTCGTTGAACTCCATCCATAACTCGCCAATAATAACTCTAAAACAATTCATTGATGAACTCATCCCTACTTGCCAAAATAACTTTTAACAACTTGTCAATGCAAGTGAATCCGTAACTCACCAAAATATAACTAAAACAACCCTTGATTAATCCATCATAATCAACAAACTCATAACTCTAAAGCTCAAGGGTCCAATGTGTGCACCCACCAAGATTTCCAAATGTTGACCTTTCATTGGAAATGTTTGACTTTTTGGAACATTTCCCCACCCCCTGTCAGACCCAGGGGAGACCCGGATTTCATGGTTAGGGGGATTGTGCCCTTAATATATCAAAATTTTTCTTTTTTGGGTGTTTTAATAAGTTTTTGTTTTACTTTTTTTGTGCAAATCTTGACCTTTTTTATATTTCCCTACCCCTCTGCAGACCCAGGGGAGGACCCTGGGGGAATGAATTCCATGGTTAGTAGGGCCTTTCCCTTCCTACAAGATATTGCAAGTTTGGCTACCCTAGCTCATCTGACAAAAGATTGCCAAATGTTACAGGCCGGGTTAACAATGTTTGTCAAGCCTTTAAGGTTAACATTTTTCCACACGGACAAACGGACACACAGACTGAGCCCCTTTTTAGTCCCCTTCCAAACTTCCTTCAGCGGGGACAAAAAGGACTGGAAAGGCGGCTGGACCCTCATAGGTGAGTGGTTGAGATATGATTATTGTGAGTGGAAAGATAGGGATTGGTGTAATGGAGTTGTATCAGAGAGTGTCAGATGGAGCCCGAGGGAGCCAGGGGAATGGGCAGTGAGGTGGTGTGTTAAATTTTTAAAGGGAAGGTCTATCTATCTATGGCCGCAGCCGAGATGCTGTTCACCAGGTAGTGCCAAATGTCCCTGTTGTCATTAAGTTGGGGGAGGATCATATGGACCTGTCTGGATGTCTGAACCAACCTCAATGTAGTTAAAGGGTGACTACCCTTTTTTTGGCATGGTAACTTCCAACAGGGTGACGGAAGGGATGCAATGATTTGTGGTGCATGTTGGGTTGTGAAGTTTTTAAACCGTGCATGAAATTGTTGACAGTGTTCTCGAGAATAATAATTCGAAAGATAGTGGAAGTGGAGAGATGATTTGGGTTTATGCCAGGAAGGGATGATGATGCAGTGGTTTTTTTTGATGTTGCAAGAGAATTCGAGCTAAAGGTAATAAAATGCAATGTTTGTAGGCTGTGGAAAGGCTTGATAATTTAGTACAGTGATGGACGGCAATGAAAGAGAGGTATACCATAAGCAATGGTTTAAGCGGTGATGAGTTTTGTATGAACTATCAACGACAGGAGTTTTGAGTGGGGTCTCCTTGTCCTAGGAGTTTGAGTTGAAGGGGGGTGCAATTAAAAACAAGGTTCTGTACTTTCGATGTTGATATTTGGCAATTGTGTATTGATTATGTGGTCACTGAGAGTGGAAAGTTTGAGGATCCGAGATGTTGTATTTAGACTTGTTTTTAATGTGCGAGACAATGAGACGGAGGGAGAAATGGAAGCGGCTTTTGAGAGTAAAGATTCTGAAGTAACTTGGGAAGACAAAAGTTTTTGGTGAGGGCAATGGGAGGGGGAGGTGGTATTGAATAAGTAACCCATGGCGGCATGTGCGGAAGAAGGTAAAAGCAATTCAGTGTGGTGTGAAATGTGTGAATGGATCCATGGAGATGCACAAAAATTGAAGAGAGTGACCCCCAAGTTTGCCAAGAGATTTTGTGTGTGGAGATCTGAGAAAAGAGCTAGAGGATGGTGGAACAGGTGCAAAGTTGTGTCTAAGGTGAATCGGAAGGAGTTCACATAACTTGGGGACAAGGTTAGTGGTGGTGGTGGATGCGACAGCTAGAGTGAGGTCATGGGTGGGTGAAGTTTAGGGAATGTGGAGAGTTTGTTACAAGGAAAAGATATCCTTTGAAGAGAAAGAATTGTTGTATAAGAATGTGTAAGATCATTGATGCTGTATGGGAGTGAGACATGGTGTCTGATTGAAAATGATATGGGGATTTTGAGAAGGACAGAGAGAGAGCAATGATAAGAGCGATGTGTGTGTGTGTGAAGTTGATGGATACGATGAAGACTGAGGACTAGATGAAAGCGGTGGACCGGTTGGCGAATGGTGTACGTTACTGAGGAAGGATGACGAGCATGTTTCAACTGAGGTTTTAAGAAGGGCTTTTGAGTCCCGGGTAAGTACATACATGTGCCGCCGATATGGGTCACATTTTCACCCCTTACTATAACAATGGGTAATTTTTCCCACCATACTACTATATTAATGGGTCAGTTTTTTAGGTCATTGCTACTATATAAATGGGTCCATTTTTCAATTTTTGGTAGCAATTTACTATGAACATTTTTCTGATTTTTGGTAAAATCACAATGAAAATGGTTGATTTTTCCATTTTTCAGGAAAGTTACTATGAAAATGGGCCGATTTGGCTAAGATTACTATGAAAATGGTACGAAATTTCAAAGCCAACTATATAAACGGGTCGAATTTTTGGAACCAACAATATAAATGGGTCATATTTTAGTACAATTTGGTCACTTTAAACATGGGTCGATTTTTTTACCTGGCGGACGCACACCTGTACCCAATTTTGGGTCGAGTACCCCCCCCCCGGGTTTTGATTTTGAGGTGGGCAGTTTGAGGAGGGGATGACCAAAGACAAGGAAGTAGTAAGTGGAGGAGAATAGGACAGTTGGGTTGAGGATGGAAGATGCATTGAATCGGGCAAGGAGGGAGTGGAAGGAGGGAGTAAGGGCGATTGCTACAAGTGTGAGGTGAATCTGGCCACCCCCGTTTTATGGGGACAAAACCGGATTTAAAACTTTGAATGTACTACCTACTTTACTACAAGCAGTTTACTGCTAACATAAGAGCCACTTAATTCTGACCCATCTTAGCCTAGCTAATGGGCTAATCACACCCCTGGGGAGGGTGCCTCAATGGTGCGTCATGCAAGGTGGCTGTGACAGCTAGAGTGAGGTATGGGTGGGTTTGATCGGCCAATAACAATTCAGATATCGATTCTCTGGTGATGTCAGTAACCTGTACAATTTGCAGTGCTGGTGCCAGAGGGGGCTATTTCCCCCTCCCCCCCCCCCGGGTCGGTACGTAACAGCCCTACCCCCCGCATCCACAGGTAGATGTAGACTTTCAGCTATCCTTTTGTCCCATTATCTTTATTTTTCATGTAAAAAAATAGCGTAGACTTCTGGAAACCGTGCATTCTTCAGCATGGATCTGTTCCATGATCAAGCATGTGCTATTATTTTTGTTTAAGAAAGGAGGTCATATGATCAGAAACGAGCCTCTTTGCAGTAATGGCCCATAAAGTGTAATGTATTACATACACACACACGCACTGTATTGTGGGTTGGAATGAGACTACAATCATGTGACTAAATGTCGCCATTTTCCGTGACATCAGTCAAACCATGTGGTATGGCCACCATTTTCATAAAAAAAGCAGGTGAGCAACTGACATGTCAAATTAAAAATTTCCCAATTTCTTTTTCGGTACTGGTACTGTGGTTAGAAGCCATTATTAATCCCTGTGACATCGGTATGTTGGACATATTTCTTATAGAACTTCTTGATTTTTTGTTGCCTTGTGATGTCACCACTAACTTGAGCCAAGTATCTGTGAAAATGTGTAATTGAGTGCCCGTACAATGAGTACACAAGGATTTGTTATTTGCACGCTGGCCTGAATAGCATTTGGTCATAACTAGATGTCCAGTCCAATGTTAACGTCAGCCATATAATGTGTATGTAGAGACCTCGAGTTATGATTATCAGAACTGCCCAAAACCCCATCTGTAAAGTTTAGCGTCAATATTTCAATCCGTTTTGATGTGAGAGCTAAAAAACATGATATTGTAAGCCCCATAAATATAGTACTGTGTGAAATTAAATTTGGTCGACCAAAATGGAGCACATTTTCGATTTTTCGCTAATCTTTTGGCCCTAAGATTTCACAGGGTAAATGAGAAAAATAGTAGCTTTCTCCTGATACCAAAATGTTGACCACTTCCGGTAAAATCTGGGGCTTCTGGGGACGAGGCTACTAGTACTGTATAAGTGGAAATTTTCACGTACAGATATTTTCGCGATTTTAACAGTTTTGCCAAATGCGCGAGAATTTAATTTCACAGTATTGACATCAATGCAATACAAATCTATTGGAAAAAGTTATTTTCGCGAGTTTTTATTTTCGTGTTTTTATGTTCACTCGCGAAATTCGCGAAAATAAAAACCTCGCGAAAATTTCCACTTATACAGTATTAGCGATCAGACCATGGACCGATTTATGTTTTAACAGAAGTCATTTTGATTCAAGACAGTGACTAATTTTGCTGCAAAAGCGAAACATGATTTTGTTGACTTGATCCAATATCCATTTAAAATTCACACCAGGGATTAAAGGGATAAGCAGCGATAACGCGAGAGAATAAACAAAATGTGGAAATGCATGTTTTTAGCTTATAAATCAAAGATAAAGTATGTACTATTCCATATAACTACTTTAATGTAGGAACAAAAACACCATATAGTGAAAAAGTGACGTATTTTAGGAAATTTGTCATATCTCCCCCAAATGTGCATACAGCCAATCTAAACTAAACAGCTGATTGTGGTTTACACCAGTGCAGAATAAACAAAGATCAATAACCTTCGTGTTTGAGGTTAGACTGTACAGGTCATGGTACACAATATCACACTTAAAAATCTGGGATATTCACAGGGAAAAGCTTTTTGATCTCAAGTCGGAATTTTGATTCGCACGTATAGAAATTACACAATCCGATAAAAAGT
>JAMKCH010037128.1:0-14190 GCA_023653785.1 Ophioderma brevispina
GTCCCTTAGCTTGTAGAAGCTGGCAATATTCCCAACCGCGGAAGCTCCAAACTGAGTGTATAAATGAAAGTGAAATTGTTACGGGAATCAGGCATCACAGTCAGCGGCCCTGGCCAGATCCGTGGCAAAACTGGACAACCACTTGACGTCATTGCGAAACCGTGTTGCCAAACTCTGTTAAAAAGTTCTCATTGTGTAGCTACTTGGGTGGGTGATGATTTCAATCTCCTCTCAACAGTGCACCATTTTTTTTAAACCAAAGGCAGTTTAAAAGAATCACCACATTTTTCCATTAAATTGATCACCAAAAATAGTGCCCACTTTTACTTCTCTTTAAAAGTGAGGGGAATGGAAATGATGAAACGTTGGGCGTAGCATTTGTGTAATGCGGAACTATGAAAATCTCGGACAAACTTTGTACTATATAAAAAGCAAGATGCTCATATCAATACCATGAAAATGGGAGTCAACTCTGTTTTTTTTTTATTTTCTTCATCATTAACAATATAAAAATATGTAATTATGCACTGTAAGTCAGAGTGAAGTCGTTTATACTTGGTGCAAGTCGAGTGTTGGCAAAAGGACCACCAGGGCCGTTCCTGGGAGGGAGAGGGGTGACACCCCGTACATTTACAGAATTCTGTCGGCAAAATATGTTGTTTTTAGCAAATCGGTTATCAATGTAAAATTAGATTGCATATTTAATGAAATAAAATATTTTGTTTATTTTGTCGGAAGATGTTACTTCTGATGTTTAATACAGTATAACTTAATATGCAACATAAAACTGACACTTTCGTAAGGATATCCTCCACCCCCCCACTCCTCAGGTTTTTTGATCGACGCCCTTGAAAAATAGTGTTGCCGGCAAAACTGTCAACTTGCCGACCTTTCACATTTTTGTTTGGCTCGCTGCCTCTAGCGGAGATAATCTGGATATGGATCTGGATATGGATTGGATCTGGATTGGATCAAGCAAGTACTATGAAAGCTCTGATTAGAGCATCGCTCAGAAAGCTTATGAGTGTGGCCGCACTAGTCGGTGGACGGTGATTACGGAGCCCAGATTTAAAACTGCTTACATCTGGTTCACTGCGCAGGTCTGTGGGCGTGCGTTCCATTCACGTGCGGTTTTAATAAAATAAGAGTTGGCAAGTACAAGTGAGGTGCCATGCGGGATGCGTATTTCCGTGTGGCTGCTTCTATGTAATCCCTTCGGATGCTACAGTTAGTTGAATATGGTCATCCATTTTTAGTGAAATTACCATACTTGATTTGGTGAAAAATGAGGTAAAGTCTAGTATATGTAGACGAGTAATAGGTGAGTGAAGGTGAAGGTCCTTAATCATTCTGGAAAACGAGTTCTCCAGTTATAGTCTTACTGATTGAAGCGAGCTGCCTGTTTTGAAACTGCGAATTTTAATTATCTGGTTGTATAAGGGTCCCAAACGGAACACAATATTCTAAATGTGGAAAAACAAGGCTCTTGTATTGCTGGGTTGTGACATCTTTCGGGCTTTATGTAGGGATTCCGGCGCAAAAAACCAATGACACTACTGGCCTTGGCTGTAATTGGTCAAGGTGTTTGATTCCAATCTCAGGTCTCCAGAGAGGGTTACGCAGATATTTATGATGAGTGACAACCTCAAGTTTATGAACAGAGAGAGTGGATGTATGGGAGATTGGAGTGGCTTCCTTGTGAAGCGAGCCACATTGCATTTATCACGGGCTTAAATGTTCATCTGCCATTTATCTCCCAGCGCCCAATTTACGAAGATCGTGTTGCAAGGCTCTACAATCATCGTAAGATTTTAAGGACGATATACCAGACAGTCGTCGGCAAATAGACAGACTTGAGGATATGCCTTCGGTAATTGTAATATAAACCAAGAACAGTAGTGGTCCCAGCCACTGTCCTTGCGGAACACCAGAAACAAAAGAAACAACTCGCTGAGCGTAGGATGAAGCACCCTGCACTACTACAGACTGGTTTCTATCACTCAGAAAACTGGTTATCCATAAATGAAGTGAGTTTCCTTACACCAAAATATTTCAGTCGATGCAAAAGTGTTTTGTGTGGAACCCTGTCAAACGCCTTGGCGAAATCCAATACCACGCATCCACTTGTTTGGCTTCGTCAACTGAGCTATAAATCTGGTGAATAGTATGTAAGGAGCTGAGATTCGCATGATCTTTGAGCGGCAGGAAACCCATTGTTGGTATGAATAAGGATTTGTGCTTTCCAGATGACCCATAACATGACGGTATATAATATGTTCTAGTAGTTTGCAACACACACTGAAGTGAGGGAAAAATGGGTCTATAGTTGGATGGGTCAGTTCGCTCCCTTTTTAAATAAGACTGAATATTGGAATTGCCTCAATCTTTAGGTAAGCTACCAGAACAGATACTCTGATGAAGATGCAGCTGAGCGTAGGTGAAATTTGATCGCACACAACTTTAGTTATCTTGGTGTTATTACGTATGGTCATGAAGCTTTATTACCATCCAGGTCTTTCAGGGATTGTGGACTCCCGCAGAATTGATAACCAGCTCAGGTATGCTCGGGAACGGGCTAGGTCCTGATGAAGGAATGGTGTTAGTGTCCTCATGAGAAATACTGATGATATTGTTTACTTCAATGCCTCTGCCTGCTCTTTAGGTGCTTACTAACTAGTCTATACCGTTGAAGTGGAGAGCTGCAATTCCACACGAATCGGTATATTACCGCAAACTATACTAAAAGGCTATTCTATTATGCATTGCACCCCACAATACATTTTCTAAAATTCAAGTCCTTCGCAATTCAACACAATATTATTATATTTTTCCTTTGCCACATTTCTTGAATATAAGATGCATCTGTGTGGGAGTGTTCATGAAAAAAGAGGTTGAGAAGAACATTGCCCTTTCGAAAGTTTAGTCCAAAATGCCAAATTCTCCTTGACTGTGAATGCAAAATTTAAATCCAAGACCCAGAGCAGAAGCTATTTAATATTTTATATTTGACTAACTTCCCCTTAGAATTAAAACATTTTTAATTTTTTAGTTTTTTAATTTGATTTTTTAGTTTAATAAATCTAACAAAAAACAACAAACAAATCCTGACTCCATAATATCTTTTAAATGTCTAGTTGAGTAACCATTATTTTTTAAATCTGTTTAAATTCGCATAATTTCCAAGATTTTGGAGAAATAGTTGCAATTCACAGACTTAGAGGCGCAAAATTTAATTTTACACACACTCAAGTGACAAAGCTAAAAAAACTTCCGTTAGGGCCGGGGGGGGGGAGTTTCCTAAGGACCAACCCAGATAACCACTTTCCCAGGGAGTTTGATATGACACTAACACAAGTAAAATGGGGTCACGTAGAACCCCACATACCCCCATTAAAAATGAAAATCCGACTTTTGACCTAAGACCTATGGACCATGAAATTGTCACTCTCCGAAAAAAGAGGGGGGTCGAACATTCTATCTCAGCAACTTCCACTATAAGGTTTTTGAACTAAAATAATTCATTATATCACTCTAGAATAAACCCCAATTAAGAAAACTAATTGCAAATTATAGCTAATTTATACCCTCTATGTATTTTTTCTCAGAAATTCAAATTCACCTGGTCTTTCTAATACTTTCACAGTTAAGAGCACGTCAGACAAAATTAACATTAATTTGCTATCAGCATATAAAAGGTGGTATTTGGTTTTTTTACGTATTGTTCATTTTAATTAATGCCTTCTAAGTATATCTAGCAAATAAATCCCAAGATTTAATTACTTAATTTTTTTAATTGTTAAAATGCTTGATTTTTTCACATTCCGTTAGTGCCCAGGGAGGGGGGGGGGGGGGGGTTCCCAGGGACCCAACCTAATTATTCTAATGAAGCTGTGGGCGGATTTATTGTTTTTTTGTATCAGGAGAAGCGTAATCAGAAACAGACAATTTGCAAAAAACTCCCTGAAAAATTTGATTGCGTACAGAGAAATCGCAAAAAACTCAAATGTTTGGGTATATGACCCCCCCCCCCCAAACCGGGCTTGGGCACAAAAGTCGTTTTAAAAGAACATTTAAATATTTAAAGGTGATGTAATTGTTTGTTTTAAAAAAATATATCACAACGGTGTTATTCATAATGATATTGATCCCCTTTAAATGTGATATCAAGTGAATATGATTAAAAACATGCATGTCATACATGGACATGTACACGATGGGCACATGGCCTTGAGATCATAAAACACATGTTAATTTAACCTTTTCCCCTTGACTTTTTCGATTGTATTCCCAGAATTTGACTTTCCGATATACAAATGTCTCGTCTCTAGCCGTACAGCAACCCTTTTTGGTTTTTTCCTCATCGTCGTGGCTGGGCTTGAACCCAAGGGGATGCTTGACACACATAAATTAATCTAACGTCTTAGGATACAAATTGGTATTGCGCAGATATTTTGGAGTTCCTTGACGAAGGTGTTCGCACCGATGAAGTGCGTGTCTCCATCCGACATCATTGGTGCGCCTGTGCTTGGGACTTGGAGTTTGCTACAATTACCTTTTAATTGGGATACCAAAGCCGTCAGGAGGTTGAGTCTGAGCGTTGGGCATCGACGGAAGAAGGGATCTTTAAACGATGCAGTGATTCAGAGGTCTGGGAAATCACCCACCTCCTCGGCGATTATTATGCAAGAGACTGTCCTTGTTCCATGCATGAGATTGTCTTTTGTTCTTCCTTTTTCCTTGGGTCTCAACCAGCCTGGTATTTTTCAATCGCTCAAGAATGGTCTCTTTCTCCTCTTGCTGTTTTACCGTCTGTGGGCTCTTCTGTGTTTGGAGGTAGATGATGAAGGCAAAAGAAAAGTTTCATATTTTTCGAGAACATTAGATCCTTCGATATAAATCCTGCAAGAAGGAAATAACTGAGGAAATCAGTGACTCTGCAGTGGGGGAAGTGATGAGCAAAAAGATGACAATCATTCATAGTAACGGAAAAGGTCTTCCGCAGCACAAGCACTCCAGCGACCAATGGAATTGAAAGACACGATGAGGAACGCCGATGAACAAAAGATGATAATCAATTTTAAGTCACGGAAAGGCTCCCCATGACAAACACCCCAGCGACTAATTGAATTGAAAGACACATGAGGAAAGCGATGAAAAAAAAATATAATCAGTATAGTCACGGAAAATGCCTCCGCAGAACAAGCACCTCCAGCGACCCCGATGGAAATGAAGTACAACTATACTCCTATATTTTACAGAAGAGTCTCTCGATGAGTAATCGGCGATCTTTAGAGAAGGAGAACACAGAAAAATGATTTTTGGGATAAAAACAAAACAAATTTCCCATTTTGGATTTTCCCTTCTAAAGAGAATTTCCTCAGTGACGCTTCTACATTTTGAATCCGCCTTGCAGCACGAAACGGATAGATTACTATGGTAAACTATATCTATTAAACACACCAAAAACATGCTATGTGATTCCTGACCATGTGGCTTTTCCAAAGTCTGCCAAATCAAAATGCTTGGGATACAATGAAGGTGGCAGCGACGTCCGCTGTCAAGTAACAACGAGTTACGCATGAATGCACCTAGGACTACCCTGTGCGAATAAATGGTGTCGGTTGTATATATTATCCAAGATTTCAAATCTTGGGGAAACTTTTCGTATTACTTGTAAAATTAGCCAACTCTGTAATGTATATATTTTGATGACCCCTCAAAAAAAGTAATAAGTACGTTTGTTTGAGTCGGAGCATGGAACAGCTTATACAAATCAAATCCAAATTTAGTACCGCGCGATACATCCCCGCTAGTGGCTAGAACCGGGGTTTGAACCGGGGACTCCCTGCTCCAAAGGCGAATAATCCCAACAGTGGGCTCACGCTCTACCTTGAATAACCAGATTAAGATGGAGTCGGATCCAAATATTTTTTTTTTGCAGTTTAGCACCAGCCCACACACACACAAAATAAAAGAACTCTGATAAGATGAGATTAAAACCTTTTCTTGGAACCCGGCTAGGCATTCGGGGGCCTCGCACACGAAGGATTTTAGTGGTGAAGATTGTCCTGTATGACCCTCCTCAGCACACTTTGTAGTAAGCAGACGATATCGGGTTACAGAAAAACAGTCTAGAGGCGATACAGTATGTCTAGAAATCAAGAGCAAGTTCCGGCCAGAATCGCCTACGTCTCGCTAGCTTTAGCATGGTTTAGACTGCACTGCGCTAAAACAATGAAACCACTGAAGCGACTCTGGGCTACGTCGAGCTCAGTTTCCTATGTATAGAGTTCACTCTTAGGACAATATGATTCATTCCGGTGCTTTGCAAACAACAGCGAAATGAGGCAAATAATAAGGGCTAAGACAAACCAAAAATGTGGTTGGCCCCCTCGAACACCGGCCCAATTGATGGTTAATCATGAGTTTATTGTAGGGTAATCAGCCAATCATAGACATGGTAACTTAAGGTGCACACATATTAAACGGTCTCTTTTGCTTGGTTACTCAGAGGCTAAATCAAGTTACAAGACACTCATGTAATGAGCCAATCAGAGATACTGTAATGAGGTGGTAACCTTCGGGTGTTTACGTTTGACTGTTCCGCTGGTGCAGCAGTGAAGCAGCGAATGAGTCGGTATCTTGTTAAATGAATGGCACGACGAGGGTCAATCGCAACTTGTGCAACGCTACCTCCAACTTGCGTGTTTACAACTTGGACCCTAGTGAATTTTGGCACTGGTTGTGACATGAGTTTATAGTGACAACTCATCCCAATCTGTACTTGTTGTACTTCCTTAATGAGATTGTACAGAGGGAGTTTTGACCGCATCCCATAATGCATTGCAATGTGCCTATAATTGTACTGTAACTAAACACTTGTCAGTACTTAGCAAAAAAGTGTTCCAAAAGTTTAAGAACCAGAAGACATTTCCTAATCCGAGGCTAAAAACTAACTACTACCCCTTGTGTGCTAAAATGATACTAAACGTCAGGGTTTTTATGTGTTAGAATAGGATTTTTGTGGGATCATATACCCCATACGGTGAAATTTCCCAAAACTGGTGCTTGTGGGATTGACTTTTCTTCCCCCCCCCCCAAAAATTTTCCTTTTTTTTTGGGGAGATTTTTTTAAAACCTTTTATGTAACTAGTGCATCTAGCAACCCTCCTAAATAGTCACAAAACCAACCGACTTCCCGAATGAGGTTGTCGTCAAGTGCTCACAAGATATCATTACAAAAGAATGGTAGAACTCTAGGTATTTGTAAAGGCGATGAGAATTCTATTGCAGTATATAGGACGATTATATTTTTCCTTTTGGTGAGTACTTGGCCATTATTGTTTTATATATCAATTTTATACCCAAAAAAAGAAAAGCTGTTACATTTGGAAAAACTTATGGATAGACAATGAGTATTAGCTTATAATATACAAGTACTTCCTCTATCAAATATTTTTAAGTATATTCACAGAGCGGACCACTATACGAACTATCTTTTGGTCAATAATCTTTCAAATTCTTAATGCAAATAGTTGTTCAAACTTAATAAAAATATTTCAATATGCCCGTATATTTGTCAAACTATCTGCGCAGATTTTTATTTTCGTATAGTCTAATCTCAAATGCCAAGCGGTCCCAGATTCTAAAGTGGATTTCAACAAACTTCACATCTGACATTCTGTTCATTCTAGAAATGCAGTGATTATTGTCTTGACTAAATTGAATCGAATTGATACCGTGGTCAACTAAATTCGTTAACTATTTGGTGAACTATACAAGTTTTTTCGCTTAACATTACCAACATTTGCGTTCACGCAATTAACTTTTTCTATTCTAGTGGGGTTGGTGTGGTTACTTAGGATGTTCAACTAAAATTTATTTTGTTGCAGTTTTGAAAATATGGGGACTGCTGCCTGCCGCCCCGTGCTTGGGGGGGGTGGGTTGTTGTACAAGGGAAAAATTAAAATCGAGTCAAATTGTGTTTTAATGTACCTAACGCGTTTCTCCTTATAAGGATTAGAAAAAATATATAATACTGCAGGTTACACCCAGCGTAACCCACCCCAAAATGTTTCAAGGTCACCCTTGGGGTAAATGATTCCTCTTGTCATACGGAACATAAATGCACTTTTAGCTGATTTTGGTAATTCACCATTGCAATATGCAGGGAAAGTTTTTGTGACCACTATTGACCATGTAGACACTGATACATTTTGGCTATGAAATTAGCTCACCAAAATGTCACACACTTAAATAGTAGATTTTTTGGATCCTATGAGACAGTACAAACAACCTGTCTCAGTTTCAACAAATCTGACACTGCGTTATTTTCCTCCCCGATACTTTGAGAAACCATTATTGTCATACCGCTTTAACTAAATGTTGGAACTAGGCAAATATATATTTTTTCTAACCGTATAAAAAGGAGACAAACATGTTTCTGTCCTTAAACACAATTTGACGCGATTTCAAATTTTCCCCTGTACAACGTTTTTCTCCTTCCCTTGAAGAGGGGACAATTGCAGTCTGAAAATTTTAAACCCCATCATTTTCTGACTGTCTGGGTCCTATTTAATGCAAACGAGCAGAAAATCATTTTACACAAAAATCTACGTGAACTGTTTCATTGATATACCAAACGACCTTATTATGAGATTGGTGCTTTTCCGTCAATTAAAGAAAACAAATTAAACACGTTACGTCCATTAATATGATAATAAAACAATCAGAGCTTAAAATTCATTTGTGACATGAGTATTTGGTAGTACATAACCGTTGGTTCTTTAGTGATTGAGGGTTGGACTGTAAAAAAACGCCAACGTCTTTGCGTTCGTTTTTTAAGTTTTTAATATATAAATCTAATATCAACCTCTCATTGCACTTTTTTTCAGTGATGATCTTTAGGTTGTAAAGCTGTCCAAAGCGTCTACTCTCTGAATGTAAAGAATATTGCATAACACTGTCAAAGAATCACACCAGGGGTCCGTTCCCCAACACTTACTTAACGATACTGGGGTTCGTTCGCGAAAGCTGCAGTCGTAAGACGACTAAAGGCCCAGTTGCGACGTAAGTTACACTAAGATTTTTTACGCGTTCGTGAAAACTTGGAAGTAGGCTACGTGTGTCTTACGAGTAAGGCAGATTTACGATTAAAACAACGTGTGGTCATGAGTACCCGTAACACTCGTAGTGTGGAAAGTGAACAATCCAAAAAAAATGCATGTTTCCATGTACAAAATGCTTGTCTATGTAATACTGATGACTGTGTGAAATTGCTAGCGCTCAAATTGATGTCCTTCATAACAGAAAATCTCATTATGAATACAATTCCACATCGGAATTTTTGTTATTCAGTAGGCCTATCCGTGATACTGTTATACTACACATATAAATATTTACTACATCACACGTTCATCTCATCTTTGTGGTGGAATGAGATTTTGATATTAATTAATATACACACAAAACTTTTCAAACTATTTGATCAGCCTAAAAATGCACAATTTATTCGTCATCTATTACTCGTTCCGAGTTTTTTGATTCTTTCAAAATCATTGCCAGTCTTCGCTAGTTAATTGTAATCTCTTTCTTCACTTGCTTAACAGACCTTTTCCTGCTGACCTACAGCATTTACCTTACCTGTAACATTCATTCATGTCCTTTCGTTTTCGTTATTGGATAAGGCCTATATTACTTGTTTTTAAAATAAAATATTTTTTTGTCTTTCAACCTATAAGAATGACCCTATGAGGAAAAAAATAGCCGCCCTCTTTGGTTTCTGAAAGACATTTTCTTGTGCCGGTGTAGGCCTATCGAAAGTACACAGCTATAATAACAAGCCAATTTACGCGGTTCTCACCAGGAGGAATTCTAATATGGTGAGGGTAATCCGAATACTGAATAACCCCTTTCAATGAGTCTGCCCTAAAACCCCCAACCACGCGAATGCTTCTAAAATCCATTAATGTATTACTAGAACGGCATTCAACACCGACCGTACCTATTGCACCCACGACTGCACCCAAATAGAAGACACGTAATAATTATCCTACGTTGTCTAAAAGGTATCCTACGACTGTCTAACGTCCATTGTTCGCGAACGCACGTAAGTCACAACTTGTAGAAACCGTAACAAGCGCTTCAGCAAAAGTTACGTTTATACTTACGATTCAGTTCGCGGACGAACCCCTGGTAGCCTACCTTTATACTAATATAATGCGTAACTTCACTACTAAGCTCATACTGCGTTTCCCGAAACTCGTACGGAACACCAACAACGAAAATTTCCGTACTGAGGTCTACGTCGATAATAGTTGTGACTTAGTACACAACTTATGCATTGCACGCGTTCCCCAAAATGACACGTAATGCAGTTGTGGACTAAGTCCGACCAAAAGTTACGCACAAAAATACGTCTACTCGGGGGTTGACTTAGCACACACGTAAGCTATTGAAGGCTGACTCGGAGATTTCGAAATGTATCTTTTGGGTGTATTAATTAAAATAGTGAACTAGAACAATTATTGACCTGAAAATGACCAATTCTAAGTTTGAGATGAATCATATTTTTCGTTTGATCAGTAGGTCCTAATACATTTATGTGTATATAATATTGCCATAGGATAGCCTTTTATAAGCAAAGTTGTGAGCTATTTCACAGAGATTAAATACTGCAAAAACTGGAGTGTTAAGTTTTAACACATGGATGTTAAAGATTCCTGGAATCAATGGGGGACCACACCACTGGTATTATATTTTACACAATTTCAGTGTTCATGTGGATTCTAGGCGGTTTAAATGGGTCCCAACAACAAATGCTGAATCTTATAAACCCACCGGATTCCTTTTCAAAAAGGAGGTTTTAGAATACTACAGGCCTACGCCATAATTGGATATACTTTAACAATGATATTACTATTTGAACACCCTTTTAAAGGTACTGAAATAGAACAGTAGATTCCTAGGATTGTTATATCTGAAAAACTTGGGGAAAGTAAAATAATAATAATTCAAACAATTACAAAATACGACTGTTCCCATTAAGGTTATTGTATAAAATTAACGGAAACTAGTAAAACATAAAACAGCCTATTGTCATTTTATAGCACAATCCTAATTAAAATGGCATATGATTCAAGCTTGATAAATAGATAATGCAATTTAAAAATAATTATACTTAAAAGTATGGTTTGCAGTAAAGGTATCTTATTCTTGGTGATATAAGATGTATCAGAATGTATATCTGCAGTAACATGTTTGGAATTTTGAAGACGGGTAAGCTTTTAGAATCGGATTTTTTTTTTTCTGTAGCCCAATATCTAAATAAAGTTATTATTGTTAAAAATGGGCAAAGACTGTTAGGACAGCATGTATTATTTCTACCAAGGAAAATCCCGTTTTGTTAATATTTTTTCCACGCAGCACCACAACAACTAACAAACTACTACTGAAGAGAAGCAAATGGAGACATTTTACAATACAAAAACAATAAGATAACTTATAGATTGCAAGATGATCACTGCATGTATTATCAGAATATGTCAAAAAGAACCCATCCAAAAATAACATCCATTTTGGGACGACTTAGTGAATACAATCTCTCTTTCGTTCGTTCGTTCGTGCAAGTCCAACATCACAGTGGAAGATCCGTCTTACTTAAAACCAGATGATAGTTTCAATTCATCCGGTTTTGGATCATGGCGGGAATCCTCTTGGGGGACTTTGTAAACCTCACGCATCTATGATGTGGCTAATGGTTTGTGGCTCTCCACAATCGCAGTTTGGTGAGTTCTACTCCGATCTTGTGAAGGACAGTTCTTGTACGACCACACGCCAGTTCTGCAATCTCTCTTTGAAAACTCAAATGAAAAAAAAAGACGAAATCGAAAATAACGTAACCCAATGGTGAGAATATCTCCCCCAAACGACCCAGGACTACCTTGTCCATACATGAAGCTAAAATAATGTATGGTAAAGGAATACCAGATACCACTTGCCCATCCTTTTTTTTACCTTGCATAGATGGAATAGTTTTAAGAGGTATTTTCCCACATTTACCTAGGAAAATTATAGTGTCTGTCAACTCTAACAAAGAGGAAAACGATTTTTTAATATTCACCTTGAAAATTATTTTAACTTCGTTATTGTTTCCAGCAGTATTCCCATATAGGAAACTGGCCTAAAATATTTGGAACTGGAAAAGGCCAAAATAGCGCGGCCACGAAAACAAAGCCATATTCACGCTGTAGAAAGGATTTCACGATGCGGAAATCGACTTTACTGCTAGTCACCGCCTCCTGCGAGTCACCAACGCACTTCGGCGCCTGCCGTATACATTTCATTTATGCAAATATTACCGGCTATGGCCCGTAGCCACGGTCGACTGACCCGAGTTTAAATGAACCAGCGAGCGTGTGTGGGGTGTGTGTTCTTTGGCACTGCAAAAAATGTGGTCGTACCGCGGTTGAGAGCTTAAGAAAATGCATGACTTTAGACATACTGATAGTTTGGAAAAAATGACCAATCTGTTGTGTAATTATTAATTTTCCAGGTTTTTTTTTTCTCTCAAAAACGATTGTGACCAAATATATTTGGCATGGAAATTGATTGTACAAATCATATTGTTTTTTCATGTCAGTTTTTTTTGTATAATCACATCAAAAACAGAACAAGAAGAACAACCATAAAGAACCAAACTTTATTCACACACACCTGCATTACATGGAAAAAAACAACACTCCATGAGTTCTCAAAATCTTTAAATTACCGCGGTACTTTGCCTAAAAAGAAAAACAAAAAATATGAACGATAAAACCTAACTGTTTTGACATTTGTGTTTTTGGATAGAGTAGTAGGGGTGGGTGTATGTGGTCTCTGGTCTTATTTCAAGTTGGTTGTTTGTTAATAAAAGCCCGGCTTTTGCCTGGTGGAAAAGGGAAAGAAATAATCCTGACGAGGTCCATTTAAAAAATATATGGTCAAAGCTTGTTTTCTGGTTTTTTTTCCAGCAATTTTATAATTCAACCTAGTGGCACGTATTCCAAACACGTTTAACATTCGTTTAACTATAAACAATCGGTCAATTTGAAATAGTGAGGTGGATAAGTATCAATTCATTTAAAATTATGAGCTTATAACAGTTCTTTTGGAGAATATGACAAATATGATGCTTTTGCCGTTGTTCAAAAATACCCCTATCCTACTCTTTCGGAGATAAACTTTTGTTTAACTAAACAGTTTTAAACAACTTTGTGAAATACGGCCAAAATGTTTCAAGAGGTCGTACAAAAGTCGCCTTTTTCGTTTACGTACAAGACGTACGCTCTAAGCGTGGATGGGAGGCGGTCCGTTTGGTTAACCCTGTAATGTTGTTGTAACGCGTATAAGAAGAATGGGGCGATTTCTTTTTCCATATGGAAAAAAGTATGCAAATTAAATCGCAGAACTGTGCAAAAAAGTGATTGAAAACGGATGCAAATAGGAGACAGACATACATGAAAACAGTTTCATCATTCAAAATGTTTGCTTTATATTTTAAGTTACGTAATTAACGTTTTCAGCCTGTACATTCAGAATCAAAACAGTTGCAAGTGACAATTTTTCGTGAGCTGAGAGCTAACTGACATTTTGGTTGATTTTGAGATATGGACGTTTAAGTTCACCAAAAACCAATATAAAAGAAAAAACAATTTAAATGAGTGGTGTGCTTAAACAAATTTATACATTGAAAACCTAAACAAATGTATATCTACTACTAGTTTGCTCCTTTGCAAACAAAGGATTAAAAGATGGAATAGAAAATTTTGAATTGCCCAATAACTTTTGATTTTTATAGCGCACTGGGGGAGGCAGGGGTGGGGGGGGGGAAGCATCGGGCCCAACGCCCCTCCCCCTTGTTAGGGTCTGATCAAAGCACCACTTTAATGAGTTGGCGTTCGGACATCGAGCAACCAAAAGGGTCCTTTTGTTTATGAAGCAATTGGGGGGGAGGCTAAGGAGAAAAAAGGAAGAAAACAAAAAACAAAAAATATCCACTAATATAGACTAAATAAATTCTTCTGCAATGGTGTGGCTCATCATGCTTCCGATGATTTGATTGGGTTTAGATCAAAGCTTCGCGCATCCATAATGGCCTGGATTAGTTGCGTTGCAGCCAATTACACGATGTACGTCGACTCCTTGACACCT
>JAMKCH010037129.1:0-77286 GCA_023653785.1 Ophioderma brevispina
TCTACATGTATGTGGACCAATGCCTATAGGCACTTACTGACTTTCTCTTGGTGGCAATTACAATTACCTTGGTGTTGTTTTTGATGCCCGTGTTCTTTTTTTGCTGGTTGAATTCAAACTACAGTTGGGATCAGTATAACATGTAAAAAATATTGAATTTTATATCTCATTTTAGGATGCCTTTGCAACACGCAGTGTCCAGGCCATTTTATTTCCAATGGTGAACTGCAAAATTTTGGTTACAAAAAGTAACTACATTATGGATATTCTAAGAATACTACTACCTCACGATTGTTTACTTACGGGTAACATTGCCGCGATTGGATTAATCATCCATCACATCTCGGGCAATTCCTTCCTCTTCAGCCACCTCCACCATCGTCAACATACCTTGCTCTGTCAATCTCTTGTCTTAAGTGACCAAGCAGCCTGGAGAATGCAAATGACTGTATATCAAATGTTTTAAATTGGCAATGTGTAATATATCACCACATAATGGAGATAATACATAGACATGCCCATTGTCAGATCCCCCCCCCCACCCAGTGGCAGATCCTGGGGACAACAGGTTGGCGATTTTTAGATTTTCTTTAAAAAATCAAAAAAATCGATTTTTTTTTATTTAAATCAGATTTTTTGTTGATTTAAATCGGATTTTTTTTGATTTTTTGTGATTTGTTTTTAAGTTTTCATAATATGGAATTATCCAGAATTCTTTCGAACATGGAATCTAACCCGACTCATTATATAATACTTTTCCCTAATGACACTAGTCCTAACAAATTAACATGAAACCTTGCCTGAAGATGGTTGTGGACATATGTTGAATTATGTGCCCAATTCAAATCTTATTTTGAGTTTGTCTCAGACAAATATCAGACTCTTACAAGAGAAAGCTTGCAAAAGTAAAGAAGTGACTGAACTACTGTACGTATAGGCTTACAAACATTTAGTATCTATTTGTTAAATAAACATTTTTGGTTGTCACTCTGTTCAATACTAATTTGACCTAATTAGCACCTCTCCACACTTATTAAAAAGCTTGTAGAAAGTAGTCCCTAATTAGGCTCCATCCGGAACCTTCCTTTTTGCAAATAGTTAGTTGAGATTTCAAACATGCTGAAATAAGTTTTTAATTGGGGATGATTAAAGAATTGTTTACAATCAACTGCTGTTTTGGTTTTTACATGAGTTTGTGCAGTAATTTCTATGTTGAGGAATTTTTTTTCTCAAGATTACTTTTAAAAAAGGTCAGACTAGTGAGCGCGTAACTGAACTGTCTGGGGCATTTATTAGGTCCAATATGGTACTGTAATTTTTTTTATTTTTTTTATTTTCACTTTTATCTTACAAGAACTTTGAATTCGATTACAAAAAGAAAACTAAAGAACTTTAATTTAAGATCCCAAACCTCAAAGGTTTCACTCCTATTTTTTTAAAACATAAATTGTGTTATTGCTTTACCAGTAGAGGGTACTGAATGCTTAAAAGTGTTTACATCTTTTATTTTGATAAAAGTAGTTGATTTACAGTATTAAATTGTCTTAACAAATTATTGTCAATTATTTGTTTTTACCAAAAAAGTGATTTAAATCAGTGATTTTTTAAACAACATCATTTGATTTTAAATCGCGATTTAAATCACTGATTAAAATCAACGTTGATTTTAAATCGGCCAACTCCTGGGGGAAATCAAACCACATTGGCAGATTTACAAGGGGGCCGCTTAAGGCCTCGGTGGGGTCCAGTGGCAGCCCTCTGAAAATAGGTGTTTTTTTGTCCCAATTTGAGCCTTGTTTTAATGCACTCCTCTTTTCCTCCTGTTTTATTTTATTTTTTTATTATTTTTTTTTTTTTATTTTTTTTCTTTTAATTTTTTTTCTCATGGCTACATCAAAGGCACCAACCAGCCCGAAGGTGGGGGTGGGGGGGCACCTGCCTACCTCAAAAAGGTAGGTGCGAGGAGTCACCTTGAGTCGCGCAGGTTCCGCCTGCCCAATGATGGTATTAAGCCTGATGGCGGGCTCGGGGATGGAGGTTGGTAGTTGGAACCTGAGTATTTTGAAGGGGAAAGTGGGTTATACGGTAGTGAAGAATTGAGGAAAGGAAGGTGGAACGGGTGTGTGTGGTGTGGAGGAAGTGAGGTGGAGAGGTGAGGGGGCTAGGAATGTTGTGTGGTAGGGGAAGAAAAGTACAAATGGTGACATGGGCAGGCAATAGTGAAGGATTTGGGGTGTTGGAGTCTTGGTGAAAGAAGAATTGAGTGAAAAGGTGTGGAGGTGAGAAAGGAGAGTGATAGTGATGACGGGTCCGTGATGGTTTTTCGAGGAAGAGGTAGTGAGGTTGATATGTGGCTATGTGCCACAGTGTGGAAGGAAGCGTGAAAAAGGAACAGTGTTTTTAATGATGAGTTGGCAGAGGAATCATCAATGGGAGGTGCAAAGTGGTCGGTGAATTGTCTTATGTGTTGGGTGATTTTAATGCATGTGGAAAAAGGGAAAGGATCGAAGGGATCGAAGGTTTCGAAGGTGTTCATAGAGGAAATGGGTTTGGGGAAGAATCTGGAAGGAAAGACTGCTCTGGATTTTGGATGAAAAAGAGATGTGTGTTGCGAATACATGTTGCAAGAGAGAGGACACAAGGACAAGTTGACTATAGCTCAGGGAAGTGAAACATAATTGATTTTGTGTTAAGTGTGCAAGAGGACGAGGAATTTTTTTCTGAAGAAGTTACAGGTACTCCCGGAGAAGTCACAAACACAGTTGGTGGTGTCGATGTGTATATGTGAAGGTGAAAAAGTGTGGTGAGGGAAGGTCATGTTGAGAGTAGGAAAGTATGGAAGCTGACAAGAAAAGAGACAAGAAAGATTTTGAGAGAGAGTTGGGAGCTTGTGGGACTGATGTGTCAGATTTGCGGGGGGTGCTTTAAAGGAGGGGTGTTACAGGCTGAGTGGAATGCCTGAGGTGAAGGAGGCGATAGCGAGAAGAAGGATTCATTTATGAGTGAGTGAGTGAGTATTAAATTTACCGACAACTCAACACAATTGTGTTATATCGTGTCGTTACATTTGTCATTTAACATTAAATATAAAAAACAACGCAATGAAATCCTTCAGTTCAATCAAATTACAATTAACAATTACAAAGGATACACATCATACCGTGATGAACCAGAGCATCCCCTATCCATGTTAAAACACGATAAACAACTAATTGCAAAGATACACTTTAGAAAACATGCCTCATAACAACAAGTTCAAAAGATATAATGATAACTTTTATAACTATACACATCATAGACCTAGACAATAGGTCTCACTCATCCTTTACCAAGCAAAAACTTCAACTTAAAAAAAAAAAAAAAAAAAAAAAAAAAAAAAAAAAAAAAACATGAGATCCCCTTTACAACCAAATAGATGGTCTCATACGTACATGTACATTATATAAATGGCTCCAATACAGCTTGGTCATATGCCCCAACGATAGATTTTAAATTAAACATCAACAATTATACCGTAGAAACCCTAATACTGCTATTCTGTACTATTACAAAAAAATTAATAGGTGGTCTTACCATGTACAAATGTAATTGAAAATTGTTTGTTTTCATGTTAATTGATTTTAATCTACATGTACTGAAAAGTAATACCACAGAACATCTTAATATACAATACCCCGTCGATATCATCACACATATATAATATAATTAAATTAAATACAACCCCTCTGTTCAATAACAGACGAGTTGCCCCTTTTATCGGCCTTTTACGACAATGCAGTGGACACATCGTGCCAATTCTAAACCCCTAACCCGCAGGGGGCCCCATTTAATCGCCTTTAACTACCTGCAGGGGAACACATCGGGGCCAATTCTAAACCCCGCACCCCGCAGGGGGGAGGGATGCATTTATGAGAAAAACATACTAGAAGAGAATACAGTAAGGTATAAGAGGCTTAAAGAAGCGAGCACAGAAGCTATTGCGAGGCGCATGAAGGAGGCCAGAGAAGGGGCGAAGTGAGTTGAGAGGAGATCCAAACAAGGTGTTAAGATATTGAAGACAATGAAAAACGAATGAAAGATGTTGAAGGGGGAAATGTATGAGGGGAAGTGAATGGAAAGTTGAATTTTAATTGAGAAAGATGAAGTAGAGTCTGGAAAGAGCAATGAGAGAATCATGAATGAGGAGAATGAGTGGGATCGGAAGGTAGAGGCTGATGCTGTGGAAGGGGGCCAGTAAAGGTCATTCCGGGAAGAAGTGGTGAGGCAATAAAGAGAAATGAAAAAGGAAGGCAGCTGGACCCTTCAGAGGTTAGTGTTGAGATGATTAGTGCAGTGGAGAGATAGGGATTGGTGTGATGGAGTTGTGTCAGAGAGTGCTAAATGGAAGGCATGCCGTAGGAGTGGGCAGTGCGTGTGGTGGTTCCAATTTTTAAGGAGAAGGGGATGGCAATGAGTTGTGGTGGGCATAGGGGTGTGAAGTTGTTGAGGCAGTGCAATGCAATTGGGTGGAGAGGGTTCTAAGAATAGATTCGAATGTTAGAGTGGAGTGGATGATATGCAATTTGGGTTTTATGCCAGGAAGGGAACGATAGAGCAAGTGTTTATCTTAATGTAGGGTTGCAAGCGACTATCGAGCTAAGGGAAAAGTTGTTATGTGTTTGTAGCTTAAGAAGGCATTTGATATGGTACCGAGGAAAGTGATGAGTGGGCGATGAGGAAAGAGAGAGATACCCAGAAGTTAGTGTTTATAGCAGTGGATTATTTTGTATGAAGAAGCCAAAAACAAGAGTTAAGAGTTGGGGTCCTGATTTGTCCGATGAGTTTGGGTGTGAAGGTTGGTGTGCCATCTCCAAAAAAATGTTCTGTACTTTTCGCCATTGATTTTTGCAACTGGTGATTGATGTAGTCCCGGAGATTGCAAAAGACGGATTTGTTGATGAGATGTTGTTACGTCGATGACTTTTGTCGAATGAACGAGACATTGGAGGGACTGAGGAGAAGTTTTGGAAATGGAAGAAGGCTTTTGAGAGTAAGGGTCTGAAGTTAAATCTTGGGACGACAAAAGTGCTGGTGAGTGGGGAGGAGAGGAGGTGTAGTATAGTAAGGTAGACCCATTTGGGGTGTGTGGGAAGAGAGAAAAGCAAAGTCAGTGTCGTGTGAGAAATTTGGTAAATGGATCCATGGGAGATGCTCAAAATGAGAGAGTGACCCTAGTTTGGCAAGAGATTTGTGTGCAGAAGAGTGAGAAGGGGACGCTGGAGGGATGGTGGAACATGAGGAAAAAGTTGTGTGATGAGTGGAGTCAGTGAGGATTCATACCTAGTGGATAAAAGGTTAGTGGGGGGTGGATTGCGAGGTGGCTTGTGACAGCTAGATTGAGGTATGGATGGGTGAATTTTTAGGGAATGTGGGGAGTTGTTTTGCAGGAGAAAAGATATCCTTTGAAGATGAAGATGGAATAAGAGTTGTGTAGATCATTGATGTTGTATGGGAGTGAATGTGGTGTCTGAGCGAAAATGAGATGGGTACCTTCTGAGGAGGACAAAGATGAGCAATGGATGAGAGCGATGTGTTGTGTGAAGTTGATGGACAGGATAAAGACTGCAAGGACTTGATGCAGATTTCGGGTTTGGAATAGGCTATGAACCGGTTGACGAAACAATCTGTGTACTGGTATTGGCATGTGTTTGAGGAGGATAAAAGCAGTGTTAAAAGAAGGGCCTTTGATTCGAGTGGGAGGTTTGATGATGAGGGGACGTCCAAAAAGAGACTTGAAGAAGCAAGAGTGGGAGAGAGAGTAGGAGGGTTGGGTGAAGGATGGAGGATGCTTGACTCGGGTGCAATGGACGGAAGGAGTAAGGGCAGTTGCTGCGAATGTTGAGATGAAATCCGGCCACCCCCTGTTGACGGGGAAGAAAACTGGGTTAAAACTTTGGGGGGTTTAAGTATAGTATTAGTAGTGTAATATATCCACAACATAGATGAAGATAATACTAGACATGCCCATAGTCAGGATCCCACCCCCTTGTGTGGCGATCCTGGGGACCATTTCCAACCACAATTGCATGAGGTACAGGGGCTGCTTTTAGACCCGGTTGGATCCCAGTGGGCCCCCCTCTGAAAAAGTGTTTTTGTTGGCAATTTTGAGCCTTATTTCAATCACCCTGCTTTCCTCCCTCCTTTTTTATTTTATTTTTTGTTGTTAATTTTTAATATCCTGGTGGTGCGTGGCGCTCCTCCGCACCCCCTTGGCTAATGCGCATGTAACCTCCATGATTCAGCTTCTACTGCATAGCCTAACAGCTGAAGTGCAAGATTCATGATGAGATTGAGACCCATTGAAATTGTGATTTTGCCCTGCATTGGTCAATGTGTTTGTATCCCTGGGCAAGACACTTAAATCTCAATAGTTTTTGTCATCGCCAAGCATATCTGGCAGCTGAGCTGATTAATCATTAATACAAGAATGGAAAAAATCACGCTCTGCCACTGTACCTGGTCATAGGGGTTCTTCTGCAACAACTCTGTGCAACATTACACAATCCTCAAATTTTCTCCTTTCTGAAAATACTATGAGCCATGTACAAAGGATCCATTGTGGTCTGGTTTGTTCACTGATCGTCACTGTCCTTGGTTGAGTATCTGTAATAAAAACATCCAATTTTATTCGCAAGGATTAAAGAAAGACAAAGTTTTTATTTTAATCTCAGTATTGTCCGAATGGAACACTATTAGCTACTGTTCTCCAGAATTTTATCCTTCCACAGATGGACGTTCAAATTGCATTGCTTTGTACAGACACCTTGTACATGACGGGAGTGGAGCATGTAGTCTGGTGGGGGGGTGCGCTGATCGCTGGGCCTGTTTCATTGCTTTTTGGCGTTAACTGCGTCTATGTGCAACCCAGTGTGCGCTGTTTGAAGGGACGCGCCATACCTAGTACCTTAGGCCAGAAATTATTACTCCAACTTAGTAAATACACCTCATTGAACTGAACTCTCATACCTATTTTTAAGAGTATCCTTCATTTTTGTTGATCAATTTCTTTCAACCGATTCTTGCTACACAATGCAATAATCATGGTGCCATCTTAGACATGGCGGGCCAATCTTTGGAAAAAAACTAATAAAATAACAAATAATAACTAAATAAGCCTAGCCTAGCTAGGCCTCCCTCCGCACCTTTTTTTTTCAAAAGTTGGACGATCAACTTGGGTCTATTTTTTACTTGGCCTAATACATGTATGCAAAAAACCTGGGTCGAAAAAAATTGGGGGGCGCTTCTTTCTGGATGGCCTCGTCATGGCTCTCCAAAAGTGGGGAGTTGGGACTCTTTCCCAGGAAAAGTTGGCCATTTGGAGGGAAACTTTGCCATCTGGATGGAAATTTAATACATCAGATATCGTGGGAAATCTGTGAGAATGCGACTTCTTCCCAGGAACTTTACCTTTTTACAAACCCCTGGCCTCGTGGGAGAAATTTGTATATTGCCACCACTCTTAAGTTAAAGGGCATTTCGTGATCCACAAGCTCGCCCCCGACTTACACCTAAAAAACACTGAATTTTCATCTCATCTAAACCATTAGCCTAATAATCCCATGTGTCCCTAATCTTATTGCAAATTCGGTTGTACTCTGGTAAGAAATTTGCAATTTTTGTATTTTCTGTCTGTAATGGACAGAAAATACAGCGCAGTATCCTATGGACCGTGTACCAAAATTGCTTATGGGACTGTGGGAAACAAGCATTGCCTAGAACACAAAACCACAAAAACAAATTTGTGAATACGCTTTTTTTTTCAAGGATATCTTAGTTAATGTGAACATGATGAAAACAACATAAGGTGATTGATCACGAATGCCCTTAACGGAATAACTAGTACCACAGAGTCATACTGAAATTTCAGCATGTCAGAACGCGTCATTATCAAAGGTCTTTTGCTTTCACTTTACAATCAACCCTCATTTCCTAGTATGACTATACGACATTACATAAGTCATATCGTGTAGCCTCGAATCCTGACAAGAATATCTCCAAATACATTTATTTTCATCCGAAGAACCAATTTCAGGAGATAAATAACAATTACAGAGGTTTCATGATAATACTAACTGCGGGCCATTAGGGTTATTTTTCTTATTGTAATTGACTTCCGACGCAGCACCGCGTCGACAAGTCCATACTTATTCTCAGTGCTTGATTGCACTGCTTTTCAATGCATTTTGCTGTACGGCGTGCCGACCACCAATGTCAAAACGACGTAAAGGTTCCCTGTACTAGGATAACTGCCTGTTCATGAATTTTGAAGGTGCCGGGGTTCTTAACCAAAATGGGACGCACGACGAAAGTGGAAGCACTTCACAATTCCAAGTGGCAGCTATTCTTCATGTTAAGAGGTACTCACCTTAGTCTTTTCAAAGGCATTACCCCGTCATAACCGCGGCTCGTGTACATGAATTTGCGGTTTTCATTTGATATTATTGATTTCAGTGTGTTACTTCGTTGTTTGTAATATAATCTTCTAATAATGTTCGCGTCACCAGAGGTAGTGAAAATTACTGAAAATTTTAACAGTACAATTTCTATTCTTCTTTGGCACTCCTGCACAGACTCTTGCATGCTTGACCAAAATGGACGCACTCGTGTACAAACCCTATGGATGCCTTCACTCCGCTTTTGGACAGGGTGTCTGACCAAAAATGGACGCTTGACCAAAATGACTCACTCCGTTACAAACTCTATGGATGCCTTCCACTTTTGGTCAGGTTTTTTTGACATAAATGGAGACGCTTGAACCAAAAATGGACGCACTCCTGTACAAACTCTATGACTTCCATTTTTGACAGGGTGTCCTGACAAAAATGGACGCTTAACCAAAAATGGACGACCGCCTGTACCAACTTTATGGATGCTTCCCATTTTGACAGGTGTCTGACCAACCCATGGACGCTTGACCAAAATGGACGCACCTCTGTACAAACTCTATGGAGGCTTCCACTTTGGTCGGTTGTTTGACATAAAATGGACTCTTGACCAAAAAAGGACGCTTGACAACTCCAAACTTATTTTGCTTCCATTTTTGACCGGTGTCCTGACCAAAAATGGACGCTTGACCAAAAATGGACACCCATCCTGTACAAAACTTTATGGATGCTTCCAACTTTTGGTCAGAACGCACTCCTGTACAAACTCTATGGATGCTTCCACTTTTGGTCAGGTTTGTTTGACCTAATGGACGCTTTACCAAAATGGACGCTTTTCCCTGTACAAACTCTATGGATGCTTCCCTTTTTTGACAGGGTATCCTGACCAAAAATGGACGCTGGCCCAAAACTTGAGGACGCACTCCTTTAACAAAACTCTATGGATGCCTTCCCTTTTTGAGCAGGGTGTCCCTGACCAAAATGGACGCTTGACCAAAAATGGAACTCACTCCCTTTACAAACTCTATGGATGCTTCCATTTTTTGGTCAGTTTTTCTGAACCAAAAAAACATGAAAAAATGGACGCGTGAACCAAAAAGTGACGCAAACTAGGCCTAATGGGACCGTGGGAACAAGCCAATTCTATGGGAACCCGGGGAACAAGCAACTGCTCATAACACAAACCACACAAAACAAACTTGTGAATAATCTTTTTTTTCAATGATATAGTTAAGGGTGGATGGCCCGATTTAAGGATATGGAGTTTTCATCTAGTAGCTTGGGCCTTCACTCAAAACCCCATCTGTACATTGTTTCGCGCGATATTATCAAAAACCTGTTTTGATGCATAGCTAAAAACGTGATTTTGTAAGCCCCCATACAGTACTTTGTAAAATTAATATTGGTCGCAAAAATGGGGCACATTGTTCGCTCATACTTCCAAACAACATCCTTTGGCTCTAGGAATTTTCACAGGTAAAATGAGAAAAATAGTAGCTTTCTTCTGATACCAAAATGTTCCCCCTTCGTAAATCTGGGGCTTCTGGGCCGAGACTATTAATCGATCGGGCCTGACTCTTTAAGTGAAACAATTAATAAACACAGAAGTGCTGGAATCATCTAAATGCACCTTTAACGGAATAAACTAGTAAAACGGAGTATACTGAAATTGTGGGCGTGGTCAGAACGTCATTATCAATCTTTTTTTCACATTTACTAATCACTCCTCATTTGCCCTGACGACCACTGTCAAAAACTGTACTAGGAATAAACTGCATGTTCATGATGTGAAGGTGCCGGCGGATCAGTGTGGGAATTCACCGAATTTTAATGTATTCTCTGAACTTGTTGCTTTAATAATCAGATAATGAATCAATCATACATAAAATTGCTAGTCACGTTAGCATAGCTATTCCAACATAATGTCTCCATTGTTAGACCTCAATGTTGAAACTTCTGACATAACTGGCTTGGTTACCTGTACACAATCCCTGCGACATCCCTGCGAAAACTATTTAGACCAATTGTGACAGTAAGCAGGACTAAAAAGCGATAATTTATTTGGGTGATAATTGGGGTAATCATTGGGCAAAATCTCGACTTAGGGCGCATTCCCTTCCCGTCCTACGGCGTCCGGGGGGGGGCAGGACGACCTCCGATGATGTAAATCGGCATTATTTTTCCCTAATTGCCTTTCAGTTCTCCAAACAACTTACAGATTTCTTTTAATTTCAAGCATACGACGAGAAAACCTCCCTTAAGCAAATTCGTTTCGAACATTAGGTTCGTAGAAAATATTGGTAGAGAAAAAATTCTTGAAGTCATTATTGCGCCATTTTTTCAAAAAACATGAAAAGCTTCACATTTGAAAAATAGTGCGCGCCCTCACCTCCTCACGATTTTTTAAAATTGGATATTTTTGCATGGTTGTCAGCTTTTTTATACTTAGAGCCCTCACCTGAATTGTAAGAACAATCGGGCAACCCTAATGGGTAAAAACAGAACGTTTCTATAATTAATCATTTCGCCGGCCCGGCCGCAATGGTCGCCTGCGACATTTATTTATTTCGCAACGACGGAAATGGCGTTTTAATCACCGGAAACACCGGAAGCGAAACAAACCGAGCCTGATTCCCCAGGCATGAACCCCTTTTTAAACAATTTAATAAAAAACCGGTCTTTGACCTTTTTGTGGTTTTAATATCAATGAGTAACGAGTCTATCTATTCATGTAACAGACATTGTTGATTACAGTTAACGGCAAACTTAAGAAGTACAAGGAGAGATTTTTTTTTTGGATACGAATTTCTCTCAAATTTCACGGATCGGTTGAAGAACCACCTACCGAGAACTTTTTCGAAGGTTTATTGGACAAACCAGGTGCAAAGAAACCCGCAAACCTGTTTGAACTTCCTGCTATCGTAATCGTTCCCCATAGAAAACCATGCTTTGACTTTTCTGTTGTGCACGCCAGAAACTACTAAATCAATCATCTATTTAATTACATAAAGACTGCTATTGGGCTATTCACTTCCATGTTTGATCTCATCCATTGGTAGCCTTTCCAAATAGTAAAACCAAATACAAGGTCTCGAGAAAAATTGGGCGCTTTTCTGGAACTATCTCCTCATCAGGGGGGTGGACGTTATTTCGATTAGTACGGGGCTGAAACGACCCGGCAACACCAACACATCTATCCTGACCCTTTGCGCATGCGTTGTACGGCCCTGATGAATGTTTTGATATCGTGCAGCCCCATGAGCAGACAGTCTGTTGAATGCACAAAATGCGGTTATTAAATACTAATTTAAAAAATTTAAAACACAAATTAACGTCCAAGTTCCCACAAATATGTCAGGGGGGCCAATGGCGCACGTATTTACTAACATAATATAATTACAAACATCGCAGAGATGCAGTTACATGTCAGATGCCGTGTTACGAACGTATCATGGCATGGCTAAGCAAAGGCAGATTACACTGTCACTGACTGGGGGTCTTGTAACTACATCCAACACCACCACACAACACACACACACGCCCTGTCCACGCATTCAACTCAATTATGACAATGATTGTGTATGTGTGGCGAAATTGAAATTTCAAACTGAGACTTAAACACCACATTGAACTTACATACTACAAAATTCCATTGCCCGTGTTCTCCTACAACGCAAATAACATTGGATATCGTAGCGGACGTTGAGTGAGCAACCTCGGCTAGCCCCAGTCAATGCTTCACACACACACACACAATCAGTCGCCGCGGTCACTATATTTATATCATTTTAGCCAAGTATCGAGAATTCTTGCCAGTTTTCTTCTGATCGAGATTACACATTGCTTTGGGTACGCTGGCCGGGATGGTTGCCTAGAATCGAATTCGCTACTTCCATCCCGAACCACTGTGCATTAACTCTGATCCACAAAAATCGCCGTGTTGTCAAATTGGGAAATTACCGTCTCTGATACAGCTGAAATACCAACGATAGGTAATTTTCTCATACTTTGTTGAATTTGTGCGATGTGTTGTAAACCTGTAGTAGAAGGAGAGTAGGCCACGGGAAAATTTTTTAAATTGCTGGTCAGTTGAGGGATTTTTGGAAACGCGCGAAACTCACATATCATGGTTTTTTACTAAAAATCAAGTTGGTGCTCACCTGGTAGCGCAGATAAATCCTCCTTAAATTACTATCTTCTTTCTCTGTGCCAATTTTCATCCACTGGGCGCTATCTGGTTAAAGAAAATGGTCACCCCAAAAACGAACTTTTAGCGGATATTTCCTATATGTTTCTACAGTACCCAAAATAAACCCTTCCCCCAACTTTAGTGCCTTAACTTTGGGTGTCCCGCCCCACACAAACCGCCCCCCCCCCCCCCCCCGCCCTGCAGTGTCTCTTTAATAAAAGTTGGCCTACAAATTACCTGATGTCTTTAGCGTCTTTTTCAATGTCAAATCTGTTTTGGGTATGTTTATTTTTATATTAAAATATATCTCTATTTCTTGCAATGGCTAGACTATCATTGCCGATCCAATTGATCTAATTTCATATTTGGTGAAAATGTGCCAGTGGCCGCTTTCCAACGCTATTGTGTAAGTTACAAGGAAATCACAATTTATGTAGTTAAAAATGCTGTCACTGGTACAGGTGGATTTTGACTGCATGCTAAAGCCACAACTGTCTATTTATTTTCAAATACATTGCCAATTTATTAAGTTTCGTAATTTAAGTTTCGTTTTAAGTTTAAACGTAATTTACACAGTATTTTAGTCCTACAATGCACTTAAAATACGGGCGGGGGTCAAAATAAACCCCAAATGGGTCAATTTTGACCACCGCAGCCACTGTCAACTACATAATGCAAACCAACTAGGAAAAATGGGTCAAAATTTGACTCCACTGATCTGGTCAAAATTTGACCCGCAAATTGTGTTAAAACTAACCCCCGTTGGGGTTAGGGTCATATCTCTTTTTGAAATGATGGAGGATCATTTTGTGTTGATTGCTATACTATGAGACCTCCGTACTTTCCGTAATAGGGTTGCGCACGCGTGTGGAATGTTTTCGGAGGGTATTTGGTGCTAGTGTGCGGCATATAATTCCCCTTAATATACTAAGGCGAACATAAACATAAAATAGGCAAAATCTCGGGTGTAATCATGGTAAGAATCATCTCACTGTTAAAGGCAAGAAAAAATAAAAAAAGTTTGTCTCAGCTCCCGCTCACATAGATTTAAAAATTAATGAGATTTTCAACATTTAACCATTTATTTAACTGGACACGAAAAAAAGAGAAATTGTTGCCCGCAAAGTGACCATAATGGAACTCTGGCCCCAATCAATATCTAATACCAAAATTATCTTTTACATACTTCTCTATTTCAATCCACACTCTCATTATTTCCAAATTTTCAAATATAACTCGCAGAATAGAATCTATCATTTTTTAGTACAAAACATGATTAAATTTATAATCCTAATTATCCTATAATTGAATGTAATATAACTACACAAAACCAAAACTCAAACTTTCAGCAACTGTAATTTAAAGAAATAAATTTAAAAATTACAAAAAACAAAACAAACTTGATTCCTTCATTGTTGCACCGTGCACTTCCTGTTAATGAATTTTTGTTACTTGTACTGAAATCCTCCAATTAACATTCGTCGTTACCGAAATTGGTCTATCAAGTATCAGGTGTCGCATGGCGCAAAGCACGACTGCAAAACTACAAATTGAAATTTTGGCACATACATATTACGGAGACTAACTCTTGAAGTGTTTTTTTGACCAATGATTTTTCCGATTTTTTTGAATTTCCCATTCGTTTTTTTTTTTAGTTCCCTGGTGCTTGTATATTTTCCAAGTTAAAAGTTATTTTGAAAGTTTGCAAGATTGCAAAATAGATAGTACCCCATATATCATTAATATAAAATTTTTTTTTTTTTTTTTTACTTACTCTCAAGGGAGGGTTGGTTCATTTCCGTTAGGTTGTCTCTTCTTTTTATAGAACAGACAAAAACTGAATTTCTAACAACATTTTTGAATCGTTTACATGCTTGCAAACGTGTTTTTGAAATACTTTAACAGTACTCTTCCTCTTCCTTTTCCTGTGGGTTGGAAGTTAATAAGATTGTCACGATAGTCCGAAGTGAAAAAAGGAAATACATGTAGTCCAATCATTTTATTATGATTTGCACCCAAAACAAAATTGCAAAAGAGACAATTTTTGGTGTACTATACGTGAAAATTGCCACAATAATATATTAAAAGTTACCAAAAAATCAACCAAGTGGAACATGAAGAAATAACGGGACAACGTTTGTACGGGGTAAAAATGTAAATTGTTCCGAATTGATTTAAAAGATGTACCATTTATTGGGGCTACTCCTAAAGTTTAAAAAAGGTATATTTTGCCCTATTATGGTTATAGTTATAGTTTTAGTAAATAGACACATAACAGTTTTCAAATTCATCCTGGTGTAAAACTTTACAGATGGTCCCGATTTTGATCGCACTGGATAAGTAAACTTGTAAAAAATAGATTATTTGTTGACGCGTTCTATATCAGATTACAAAGTTATGACTAGTGACCCCCTCCACCGGCCCTGTAGCTCCTGTCCATTTTGGATTCCAGTTAACGCCACTAATATCATATATGGTGCACCCAATATATTTTTGGCTCTTGTTCCATTACAACATTTTGACACCATTTTTTTATAACGACGGATATATCTGAAATTTTTACCACCCCCATTGTGACCTTGAACCATTTTTGACTTATAAAAGTTTTGGAACTACAACCCGTCCAATAGGCAAAATAACTTTTTAAACCTTGAAAGGTGATGAACAATTTTGGTATACTTTTCAAAATGCGTTTTTGACCATTTTCATAGTTTACTCCTGTATAAACCTTACCACACCCCCATTAATGCATATTCCACTTGCCACTCCCTTGATTTTGGGTAAACTTGATTATGTTGTTCTTAAAGTTTTTCGCAATCCAATATTTTTGTTGGCAGTAGTTTTTGGGATTTAGGCATCCTACTTTGACTGGCCAAAGAGAGCCATTACTCAAAACCACCTCCCTACAACCCTGTACACATCCTACAACACTTATCAATCAATCAATATTGTAATAAGATGATGCAATGCAATTATGGTCTTATTTTTGTGTGATCCATTGGCAGCATGATTGATATATGTTATGCACGATGAATTGATGATGCTGTAATAGTTAGGTTCACTGTAATTAAAAAAAACACGCACCAGACAATTGCTCTTCTTGAACATATGTCACAAAATCTCTTCCACACTATCAGAAAAAACACTAACACTTTCGGGATTTTTCTCTACCTCTAACACTTTTCGACCCTATTACCATGATATCTTAATCTCACCATCACTAATGTTGGATAACTTGGAAGGCCTCTTGAAACTTCTTGCCAACTATTCTTCAGCTTCAGATCGGAAGCAATTTACCCCACATTGGCAATCGTCACACTCTTTAAGTTCCTTCCAATGTGCTCATGCTGCGTTCCTCACGAAGGCTCTATCTTGGTCCTCCTGCTCTTTCTTGGCATATGTCAATGACATTCGCAAAAGCTTCCAAAACTTTTTCCTATGATAAATTCTTGCATGATTAATACCAAAATATAGCCTTTTCAAATCCAATCATGGAACACACAGTCAAATTTTTAATCGCGAGCTCCAGTCATGTCTCCAAACAAACTATCCCTAAAATGTAAGCAAAATTAAAAACTAACTACCTTCACTTCACCTAGCAAAACGTGGATTATATTTCCCGTGGGATTTATATGATTTGGCATGCTGCCATTTGGGAAGTTTTCGCTGTGAGGACATAATGATGCTTGGACTGCAACGCCTCTGGACATTAGTGACATTCCTTAAATAGCCTAGAGAGAATATCATACGGACAAGTGTTGTCTCATTATTGAAATTGGCATATTTAAATTGTGTTTTGGACATTCCAATTTCCCTGAACCAATCAATTTGATTAAAATCATATCAGTGTTATTATGTAAATTCAGATCAATTGTGTACAAGGCTCATTGTTTGTGGTTAAAGGGTATTTCTTTCTTACCCTCAAGTGGTATCCACGAGTCGTCGGAAATACCAGTTTAAAACTTCACACAATACTCATGTCGGTATATGGTAAAGTGAAACCATGGCGGGAACAAATGTGTAGAACGCGGCAATGGTGGCCCACAAATATTTCAAAGTTGGGGAGGGGAAATGAAAATTCTGGGGTGGGGTGGACCAGACGGGATAGTATTATGGCCCTCAGGCGGTAACCCTTTACAGGGGGCTTGATCTTGATGAAAGGACTTTCAACACTCCTACCAGGAGTCAAAAAAACGGCCAGGGGCATTCGTGCTCTTAAACTAAATTGCGATTTTTATATCATCTGAGCCTCTGAGCCGTTGGCCCAAGTAAAGGCCTAGAGTAGGGTTTGTGTGCCTAATCTACGTGAACTTCGATCTATTCTGGACGAAATTTGTCATTTTCTATCCGTAAACAGACAGAAATTATAATACATGGCCTATTAATATGGAGCAGCGCGATTCATCTATTTAAATATCGCTCACCTCAAAATGCAACATCAGATAATCAACCGAAGTTTTGGAAATAACCTATTCGCGAGGATTTATAATCATAAAACAAAATGTGCTAGGATCACGAAATGCACCTTTAAACCTCATCTCGTTTTGACTTCTTTGTGTAGCATTACCATTTTAATTAAAGCTTGTCATTTTTAAAATATATTTTTAATGACGTCTAAAATCTTGCATATTTTTTGGGTGTCGTGAACAGAACACTTTTGGGGATATCACCCCCTCCCCCAAAAGAAAACTCATTTTGGGGATATCACCCCCCCACCCCCCGGTCCCCGCCGCACCAGGGCCATCAAAAATGTCCAGAAATAATGGCGAAACGCCAATGGGCCGATTTACTCCGGTACGGGGACGCCCATACCAAGCGCCCAATCGATTATTTAATCGATGACCCATTCTGCTTTGCTTGACTTCCCTTGATAGTCTTCACGACAGGGGCGTGAAAATGGCGTACGATCAAGACCGCATTCCATGTGTAAGAGTGTCAGTGAGTGAGTGCATTTGCCTGATGTTGTAATCGAAGCTAAGAAGAACTAGTTTCACTACTACTATTCTGAATAATTATCTACACAGTCGGGGTGAATTCAGTAATCTGCCACCCACAATCCTTCAACCAAACAATCAATGCAAGCCCTCTCACTTTCACAGTTTCATTCACAGCAACTCATAGGAGTTGACATTCGTAGGGGTCTACATATCTAGACTCGCTTCCAGTCCGCCTGATAAAAATATCAGTCGGACTGGGTTAGGGCCTTTCGAACGCAGCGAAAGAGGACCTCTGAGACGAAATCTCTAATATTTATACAATGCTGCAATGAACTTTACCAACCTGTGCGATCTTCTCTTGTATTCCTCTCATCGACCCTTTGTATCTATAAAAAAAACGGCACTGGAAGTGTAATATATATTTCAAATGTGTGCACGCAAACTCCCGAGTCGCATGATCAAACGTGTTGTTTGCAATTCTCCGTGTTGTAAACAAAAATAATTCAGTTAGGCGTGGGTGGGAGAGGCGCCTCGGGTGGGGGCAGGGTTGGTTGGGTGGGGGAAATGTGGGACCGGCAAGTGCATGTGTGGGGGGGTCTATTGTGTCAAAAACACAGCTTACCCTAAACCGAGTCACTGCCTAAAATGGCGCTTTTGACACACTATTTGATTATCAAAAGCAGCCCAATTGGGCGTGGTAAAGGACTTATCAACCTCAACAGCTGCGGCGACAGTGTGAATCTTAGCTGAGTCATCCCCATCGTTTGACATTAACGGCACGAAGTACGTTGTTGCTGTGAGTCGCGCGATGGATTGTGTTGTCAAGAGAGGCTGCATCATGTGACGTCAGGCTTATCGACGATAAACAAAATGTCCGTCGTGTCTGCAATATTGTTGTAATTTCTTACTGCTCAAAACTTCAAGAATTTTCATTACACCACCACTAAGTCCAAAATTATTCCTAAGGATTTTTAACCCGTGGAGAGGTCATATATTGCACCAAATGAGAAATTTGAAGGTAATGTCTCAAAATGTTGGGTAAAATGAACTTTCAAATTTTAAAAGTTTCTCACGAATGGCCCATAGCGTTACGAAAGTTCGAGACCTAAGCTAGGGTCACCGGGTTAACCAAATTAACCCGGGGCGTCGTCCGTGTCGCGTTTAAGCGCACTTGTGTGTCGCGGTGCGCTTTTAGCCCCACTCAACTGTTCGGTGTCGATCTTTATATTGTGTGCCATTGGATTTCGATCATTTATTTGCAGTAGCATGTTTGATATTTTGCTGCCTCAAATTACTCGTTTACGTAGCGTTGCACGTCGGCCGTACCTACCCCACAACCTACCAACCGCTCCTAAATACAACGCTACTTGCCTTACTCTATTGAAACGGGATGGGTGCGCGAGCGGATCCGATGCGGAAATAAGCAAATCTATAAAAGCAGTAAAACCCCAGCAGGGGGGGGGCGTGGCTTTTGAAAATCTTTCCTTAGGTGAATAAGTCTAAATTATTTTTTATTATACGCACGTTGTTTCATTGACTGATTTTCCATTCATGGTTAAAAGCTGATGATTTTGAAACGGTGCTTTCTTAACCGTACAAAACCCCATTATAATAATCAGTCGCCCCACTAATCAGTGAGTCGCCCCCTATGATTGTTCCCGGTTTATTTTCTTAGAAGACGCACGAGCACGCTATTTTTTCGCTGATTGTCCAAATATTACGAACATAACACCCTAAAGTCATGGCAGTGGGAGGCGACTGTGTTTAGCTTCAATGTTTCGGTCACTTTCGTGGCCCTTTTAGGGCAACTTCATTCACGGATGTAGCATGGAGCCTGTGGCAACCGTTATGTAAATTTTTAAAATCGAGCTAGTAGGGAAAGGCTAAGTAAGACCTCAAAGTTTTTCCAATATGCATGCACGGATTTCGTGTCACCGAAGACTGTAGTATACCAAAATTCTTGACTTTGTGCACTTCTGTGGGGACTGTGGATCCGTTTTTTTTACGTACTGCCGTCTCAGCTTTGTAGGGGAAGTAGGTGCTTCGTAGCGGAAAACCAAGCACCGTCGGGTAAACCATCAATGGGTCCAGGAATACGCATTAGATAGCGCTTTGTTTTTTTGCGATTTGGTTTGGCACGCTTGTTTTTTTTTAGATTATTATAAGCTACATTAATTTTACTCTCCAATTTGAAGCTGAAAATGTGGAGAATCAGTTAGAATCCAGTTGCGATAAAATCACCTGGATAAAATTTAACTTTATCACATCTGTTTTAAAAGAAATCCTCTGCATTGGCATCGCCATCTTACAACACGTGAGCATGGCATGAAGAATTAATCATGCACCAGTCTAGCTATTTTTTGTAGAAAACAATTTGAATAATGTCCGACAATGTTTTAGGAGCCTAAGCCTTAGGTTTTGTGTAAAGGACGCGGACGAGCAACGACAAGTTTGCGATGAAGTCAATGTGCCGCGGTGCACCTGGTCGATGTAGTCAGTGCTAAGCACGAAAACGATTCTCAACATTCTATTTCGTTTTGAAACAATTTAACAGTTTTTGTTTTTCCAAAATTCAGGGTGTCATTATGTTTAATAAGCGCTGAAAAAATACTCGAAATAAATTGATATTTTTAACAGAATGTTTAGTGCATACATCGGTAAATAGCTGTCTTCAATGCACGTGCGCGGATTTATTGTGTTGCTAATTGCATTTTTTGTGGGGGGGCCGGTAACTCCTTCTGCTGTCATTTTACATGCTGTCATTAATAGGTTTTAATAAGATGCGTAAGACCAACCCGAAATTCGCAATGAGGTATTGTTGACAAAAATTGCAGCGGAGGTGGATATCCCGAAATTTTGCATCATATTTTAACGAACTTCCATTTCTTAATATGCTAAATATGAAAACTAATTAAAACTAAACAAAAGTTATAGCACTGCAAACCGTGGCAAATTCATCAATGGAATTCAACATTTGGTGAGTGTAGCTGTAGGCCTACTGAAAATGTCAATGATGCATTGGGGAGTGACTTTTTTTTTCAGGGCTTTTTCGGGGATTCCCAACCATCCTCATCACGATCAAAGAGTATACAATTGTAAAAAAACTTGACTCAAAAACAGATTCGAATCTAAATCCTCTTTTTTTTTTTTGGTATATTCACCGTATTTTTAATCAATAATTACTTATTCTTAAGTAAATAGCCACGATTAAAGAGGATTGTACAAGCTTTTTTTCAGCCAGGCTGAGTTTACCCAGTGTATTGAATGGGAAACATCCAAGCATTTCATATGTTAATTAGAAGTAAACAAAAACAAACAGCGGGTAAATACAGTTTAAAATACAGTCCAAAATTCTTTTTAAAAATCATTTTAAAAAATACAAAACCTAGAGTTTGACACTCACGTCAATAAATGATAATGGTTTTTAATTGACTCAAATTTTCATTTTCATGACTGAAAAGAGGAATCATGGCGGCGGGCCGGCGCGGCTGGGCAGCTTACGGGCAGTGAAGTTGATACCACTGGTTGATACAAGTTACAACTCAATTCTTTATAGAGATGAATTATTAACCCGACTATTAAAAAAATGTTAAATCATATTACTGATACTGTTCTTGGGAATTCGTATAAAACTAAAGGACTCTCAGGCCGCCCGGGTAGATCGCGTTTGGAAGGGATTTTTTCGAACGTCCTTAGACTTCTATCACTTGTAAGTTGTAAGTTGTTTCCCACAAGATGGGTGTTTGTCGCGTGTCAAAAGCATGACGGAAGCTACGAAAGTCGTTACGTCGGTTTTTTTCATTTTCCCCCAAATTTTTCTTTTTTTAAAGCAATAACAGTAATTTTTTGAAAATGTCCGTCGGCTCGATAAGAGAATGCGTGTCGAAAGTTCGCGGCCGGTGATAAGAAAGGCCGTGTCGCGCTGTTGCGAGGTCGATTTTTACCATGTAGACCCCTCCGATTAGGACAATGAATGACATTGACTAGTACAACGGAGGCAAACTGAAATTCGGGCATGTCACGCACGAGTCATTATCAATCTTTCGCATTTCACATTTACGAATCCCCTCATATAGATGACGGACATTATACAGAAGTCCCAAAATCGTGTAGCACGAATAACGACAGTCTCTCCAAAATACAGACTTAATATTTATTTTCATCGAAGAAGAAAAAGAAGAAACAGAATTGCAGGAGGAGATAAATAACAAGTACAAACGTAGGTGCATGATAAATACTGCGGCCATTAGGGTTATTTGTCTTAGGGATAATTGACTTCCACGCCAGCACTGCGTCGACAAGTCCTACTTAATACGTGCTGATTGCTACGGCCTTCAATGCATTATTGGCTTACGTCGTGCCGAAGACCAATGTCAAAAAAAAAGACCGTAAACCAGTAAAGAGTTACCTGTACTAGCATTGAATGACTGAGCAAGCCTGCCGAATGGCATACAAACCAAAATATTAAAATGTCTTTCCGTGATTTGCCTATAGTCAGATAGTCGCTTTCCGTAATAATTTTGAACTAAGCGTACGCATGCGAACGAATTTAGTATGTGCAACACCCTATGATTGTTGATATTCGGGCAGGCCTCAAAGGAAAATAAAACGCATGTTGAAGGATGTGGTGGCAGAATATGGAATCATCCCATACGCAGTACCGGTGTGTGCAACCAGTACACGGGCGTTAGCGCGTGCCTATCTCTGTGTTTACGCGCTGTTACAGCACTGAGACTTTAAAAGCTTTTCAAGCACACACGCTGCAGATTGTTCGAATCAGTTAAAACAATGATATGAAGAGTATAGATAGTATCATCCGTTTGACGAGGGGGGAGGAAAAAAACACACATTATCGAAATGACATGTTAGTTATGGATCGCTCCATTTACAAGTTACACCCTATGAAAATGTTCTTGTAGTCAACCCTAACAAGGCTATAGACCACAAAATACCAACAATGTAATCATGTGGTAGATTGTGGGATATGATATTTACAGACCTACAATATTTTGTGGTAGTTTTGGTAGGTGATTTTCATTGACATATAAAAAGGGATTTGGTTTGGGGGATAAAGCCCCTCCCAAAGTCTCAAGAAAAAAAGAGGAGGGAGAAAGGAGGAGCAGAAAGAACAAAGAGGAAAAGAGAAGGAGCAAGTGAGGAGAAAAGAAGAAAAAGAAGAGGAACATGTGGACATTTATTTATTTTTTTCATGCAAAGGCGGAATCAAAAAAGTGTCGGAAGAAGTAGGCAAGGAAAGGCGGTTTCAGGTCTTGAAAACCCCTAAAACCTCAGGAGATTCAGGGGGGCTCTGACCCCTGGAACCCCGAGGGGCGTTGCCCCTGGACCCACGGGGGCCCTAAGGTGGCACCTGGACCCCACCCTTTCTCACTCTGCTCGCTTCGCTCTCATGTTCGAACATATTGGACCAGCCCCCCTCAAAACATTTACTGGCACGCATATGAAAAGTCGTGGTTACCAATCCACGTAACAGCCAGCAACACACCCGCACCATCTGTAAGCCTACAACACTAGATAATGGTTACCAAATCTTGGTGGTAGCCCTCGGGTATCAACTTGGAGATGGGGGCAGTAGTAGTTGGTCGATCAAGTACCCTTTACGAGGCCGATTTTTCTGAACGGGAACAATGACCAACTTATGTGCTCTTAAAAATTCCTTTTAGAAAGTACATACAGTTTCCTAAACGTCACCAGTGACAGTAGTAAAACGCCACAGTAGCAAATTCTATGAATAGTAACTATGTCGAATTGTTAGGGTAACATGCAGAAAATGCTATGAAATCATTAACCAAAGGGTACTGACCCCGCGCAGTCTCACGTTGAATCAATGTGGTCGGTAATGCTTCCGTTTACCACGGGATCGCTCGGGTCAAATTTGCATTGGAATGTTTGCGCATGTGCAAATCGTTATTGTTGTTTTTATTGCATCCTGGCACGTTGGCACAGCGAACTCAGTGGCGCTAACCAGGCGCCCCAATTGGAAATGACAATTTTTCAAACAGAAATTTGAACAATAGATACCAACAACTTTCTAAATTCTTTTAAGGTCTTACCGTAACACTCGATTTATTAATGAAAATCTTTGTACTGATAAAATTCACGCGGTATAGTTGTACAGAATGATTACACTTCTGGAGCTAGGAATGCTTAAACCGTTGATGTCACTTGTCTTAGCACAGGAGTGCCTGGTGACCGTTTCTGCGCCTGCATTGTTAGTCTGATCTATTACGCAAATCACATAAGCTCCAAACAGAGCATGTTGAGGGTACGAACGTTAAAAATGCACACGGGGATAGGCGGCCCCTGTCACAAGCCGATACGCCATATAATGACACCTATACAGGTGCAGGGGCATGGAGCTTCTGTTAAGATACCCCTCGAGAGATGTAAACACATGGCCGCTGCTTCGATAGAATCCTGGATTAGAAGCCGGGACGGAAAATTGCCGATTTTTCCGTCAAACTTAGTAATCCATTGATACTAACGTCCGCAAAGTGCCTTAGTTACCATTCATCCCTGTAAGACTGCTCAATGGGGCATTATGTGTGATTTACGTCTGCATGCAGAGTGGCCTCTTGAATGGGCATTTCATGTGCTCGACGGAGTTAGGATATAGTCCGCAACGGTAGTTGAAGCCCCGGGGGATACAACCCTACCGTTGCGGGGTTCCCCACTGAAACTAGGCAGTAGTATCCAACAGACCCAACAAACTAAAGGGTTGAAAATGGGTGACGGAGGCAAAAAAAGTTAAGAAGTTTCTACAAAAAGAGCTCCACTTAACGATATCACAGGGATTAATAGTGGACTTGTTACCAAAGTTTCTCCTCGGTTATGAACGATACCATACAGCAAAGAAGAAATCGGCGAAGACTTTTCCATCCCCGTGTCAGCTATTCACATCGGTTCACATGTCTTATTTACCAAAAATGTGCGATACTCACGTGCTTGACAGCTGTAGTGGCCTTCGGTAAAGTTCGGGACTGACATCGGAGATGTCCAGAACATTCAGTCACATGATAATGATTGTAATCTCTTCCCAACTCGCAATTTACAGTGTGTGTGGTGTGTTAAAACACAATGAAGCGTGCGGGCCGTACGGCCACGAGAGACTCGTTTCGGTCTTCGCGTCATTATCCCAAACAAAAAAATAAGACATGTTGATCATCGGACAATTCTACACTGAAGGAACGCACGTTTCCAGAGTGTTCCTCAGTAATTCCTGAAAACAAAATTCAGGCTACACGGCGTAAAACCCGGAAGTGTGTGAGGAATGCTTGACAACGGAAATTGAATACGCAATTAATCGTTGGCGCGCGCGTGGCCATTGTTTCAGAATTATGAGGCGACTATTAACTACCTGTGGGTGCAGTATTGAAACGTTAAGTGCCTCCTCCTACATGGGACTTTGCATTACCCAAAATTTGATGTCATTGTTTTTTTCACACAGGCTTAGAAATAGTTTCGTAAGTAACCATAATTGCGCCCACTATATAACACCCAGGGGTTCCCCTGGGCCCGCAATTTTTCTCGGGAGCCCCTGTACAATGTGGCCTATGGTACAGCTTGTTGTTGTTGTGTATTGTCCCCGCCGAACAAAACGTTCGGGACGGGGACTATAAAAGGGCTCAGTCCGTTGTGTACGTGTGTCCGATTCCGTATGTGTGTATGTCCGTATGTCCGATGTCTGTGAGAAAAATGTGAACCTGGAATGTCTGTGATAAAAATGTAAACCTTATGGCTGGATCTTTGAACCGTATCGGACACACAAAAAATTCTTCGCTACATGAAAGTCCATCATGCAGCATCGTGTTTGCAATTTGAAATGGTGATACATGTGGGTTAGGTCTGCAAAATGACGGCTAATTAAATATGCGTAATAATGTATCGCTCTAAAACGGTTACACGAACACACAAAATTCCTTCGCTAATGATAGTCCATCATGGCAGGCATCGTTTTTGCAAATTTGAAAGTATGTGATAATGAGGCTTAGGTATGCAAATGAGATAATTAACTATGCGTAATTGCTGTATTCGAAACGGACATCGGATAGGCAAAATTCCTTCGCACCATGAGATACTATGCTAAGGGGAGGGTGTGAGGTGTTGGGGAGGGGGTGGGTGTGGGGAGGGGGTGGGGGTGTTGGAGAGGGAGTGGGGGTGTTGGGGAGGTGGGGGGAATGTTGCAGGGTGTTGGGGAGGGGGCTTTGGGTATTGCGGGGTTTGGGGAGGGCGGTTTGGGTAGTGTGGTGTTGGGGAGGGGGGTGGGGGTGTTGCGGAGGATGAAGGTGTTGGGGGGTGTGGGGAAAGGGGAGCCGTGTTATAGGGTATTGGCAGTAGGGTGGTTTGGGTGTTGAGGGTGTTAAAGAGGGGGTGGGGGGTGCAGGGGTGCTGGGGAGGAGGGTGGTATTGGGGATGAGGGTGGGGTGTTGGGGATGATGGTGGGGTGTCTGCGGAGTTATGGGGTGGTGGGAGGGGCGGGGTTTGCGGGGGGTGTTGGGGAGGGGGTGGAAGGTTTGCGGGTATTGGGGAAGGGGGGTAGGTGTGGAAGTTGCATTTATCGCATGTTTGATCGCACATTCGGCGGGGGACATATTTACGGCATCGCGAAATACGAGTTCGGCCTTGTTACTGTGGTAATATGGTCTATATGATAAGTACTCCAATTGGGTATAGTTATGATTTATCTAACTACTAAGCATATCCCACAATATACCACAATCAAAATTTTGGGGTAGTTTGTGGTCTATGGAAGTGCAAGTATGATGAAAGTGGTATATTGTGATCTGTGGTAATTCCTCACAATATACAGCCTGCAGTGTTAGGGCTAATTAGGGTAGAGTTTTAATTGCGTCATAATTTCTGAAACAAATGGCACACGCGCGTCAGTTGAATTGCATATTCCCGTTGTCAAGCGTTCATCACACACTGAACTAAACTGCCTTGTCAGCTCTTGTCATGGCGTCTTTGGAGTAGTAGAAATGATTGAAGTCGCAATTTTTGACGAAATTATTACCTTTCAAGGTCTTTGGAGAATTTTGGAGACGCGTCATTAAAATATTGTGCATTGTCTGCGTATGCACAACTGCACTTGACCTAGTAACAATCGTCCTAGTAACGTAAATACGTTAGCGTGATTGGCCAATTCAGCAGAGGTCAAAATTTTGTACTTTTGTTGCGTGCTACGCTCGGCGGAAACACTCACTGTGATCGGCGTAGGGCGGCGCATCTCAGATTTGATTCCAGACAATACAAAAGAAGGTTCAGAACAGGCAGCATACACTCAAGATTGAACCTTGCACAGGTATGCCTATGGTACAAATACTGGTCAATTTCCGAAAGTCCAAACACATCGTCGCAAAAAAGATGAACAAACACCCGCCCGTTTTATAATAGGGGCTGGTCTCTCACTGTAAAAATAAACCACCTCGTTTTGGACAAACCACCTCGTTTTTAAGTGTCTCCTCACAATGGAGGATTAGCTTTGTTATGTAGCAGAAACAAGTACAAAAACGAGTACAAAAATGAGTACACAAATGTACCCAAGATAATTGATATGTTTCCCAATCAATAATGATCAATAAACAGAGCAAGCCACACAATGCAATATTAAGTGCACTGCCTCATTTTTGTACTCGTTTTCAGGGTAGCCACTTCAAATTGGACCTCATTTTTAAGTGGCTATCACAAAGGAACACAAAAGGTTAAGTCTCCTTTTTTGTGGGTGCTTAAAAACGAGGTGGTTTGTCCAATACGAGGTGTTTTTATTTTACAGTGTCTATCTGCAAATGCACGCGAAGCATATGCAAAATTTTGCAGATAGTTTCTCGATCGATGGCGTAGCTACTCCGCAGTTACTACGACGCCATTTTGATAGTGGACAAAATGAAGGCACTATACATTTGGTCTCTGTTTAGCTTTTTTATCATTTTTCAGGAAATTCATTAAAAAAGTTGAATCGGGCATCATTAAAACCACCATATTCCCTCACATTTTATAAAAAAATGCAAATATGCCAAAAATATTTTAAAAAACCAAATTGGCCGTGAGAAATAACCGTACACGCGGAGAGCCAGTGTAACCACGTAGCTACTCTGTGACGGTGCAGACAGCTGCTGTGTGTACATTATCCGACTATGCGGCAAAAAACTTGGAATTCTGGCCGGCGAGTGGGTAGGTAATCCATGTCTACTCAGTGGTAGCTGCATGGTAACTTTCATGAAGAAATTTTTATTGACCATGTAAAAGCAGCTTTTTCAAAGGCATACATTGTTATGCACACAAAACCTTGTGTAAAGTCCAAATTCCCGTGTCAGTGATTAATGTGCCTTTAAATTAAGGGAATTGTTAAGTGTGTCTTTAATTTTGCAAGGGATTGTGGGTAAAACTTTGTTGATAACATGGCGCTGCCCAGTGATCGGACGTGAGTTTCGATATCGTCTTTTACTAGTTCAAATTACTAAAGAATCAGAGATCATAGAACTTATTTGCACATACAAGGGGTTGTGTAAGTCAGTAAAGTAAGATCTGAGCATAATTCTGGAGTAGTTTGTCATGTCATTTGCATGTCATTTCTTCACATCTTGTGTGAGTCATGTTATCATCCATCCGTGAAAACAATGTGGTATCATCGAGTGAATTGAGCACTACATTACAGTAAAAGACAGTGTGCATCACGTACGAAAAATCAAGTGAAACAAAATTTGTGACAACTGAAGATCGTTGAGATGAGAAGCCTAGTGGACCATCCAAAGAACTTTGTGTATATATTATGTAGATAATATAGATGCCGATGTATGGAACTATATGGTGAAAGTTTTTTTTTTTGTGATGAAAGTAGGTCAACCATGTGAAGAAGTTTTAACGTGGCATTTAATCAGATGAGGGCGCTATACGTTTAATCTGTCAGCAGTAATTCTCAGCCAGCTGGTGGGTTCAGACGTGATTGGCCTAAATCGAGGGAACTTGGTGTGAACTCAATTTTAGTCAAGTGAATACAGTGAACTATATGCTTGGTCAAAATACATTGATTGCAAGTAATTACACATTATTGAATGTCTGCTTTCTAGTCCAGCCTGTGGCTTATCACTAGTACCAGACTAACCGAGTGGTGTCGGTCGGGGGGGATGGGGAGGGATGGCACCTGCTAGTTTGGTAGATAAATATCCCATGTACCAAGTGACCATCTTAGATCATGAAGTGACATAATTAAATATCAGCTGTTTATAGTGTGTAGCACCTACAAGGACAGAACCATTTGACAAATAAAGACATCTGTATAAAGCTACAGCAGTACAGCTACAGTGTTTAGAAGTGAACATCCAGACAAAGTAGTGACTACAAATTCTACAGGCATTGTTTTAGTTCTAGGTTGGAATTATGGCACAAAAGTGAAAAAATAAGATAGTATATGCCTGTAGGCCCAATGGTTAAATCGTCAGAGGTTGATCTGCAATAATCAGTCAAGTAACCCATGGGTTCCATCGGTAAGAGAAGAACAGAGGAAAATGAGTATGATGATGATGATGTTGTCCATCCCAGTGATAGTGTTTCACAACAAGGATCAAGTCATGCATCAAGAAGGAGTCGTGCAACATCCTCAAGATCTCAAGGAAGAATCCAGTCAGACGGGGCCAACATTACTGAAGAGATTAAGCAGGCAGCTAAGGCGTCAATATTACGGGAAAACGGCATGAGATGGAACGAAGAGTTACAACGTCAATAGAAGAAAGAAGAAGAATTTGCTGCCCAACAGGCAGAGAAAAGGGGAGAGTCTCACAAGCAGAGCTATAATTCCAAACGGGGGAATGATACTACAAGCAGAGTTAGAAGCAGCAAGATATAATCAAGTGTACAAGTTGATAGTGACATTGAAATCGTCTGAAAAGTGAATTTGCTGACAGTGTAGCTCAAGCCATCATGAAAAGAGATGCAGAAAGAAATAAAACAAACAGTGGAGTAAACCATGCTAATCAGTAAAGAAAGCTACAGAAGCAGATCCTTTGCAACCACCAACCATGAGAAACAGTCAAAGGCAGCAAGTCGTACAATGTTAAATACTCTGCAAAGCATACAAATCCAGAGGTTTATCCACAACCAGAGTCAATACAATATGGAACACACAACCCCCCCCAAAAAAAAATTGAAGGGTCCATCCACAACACAGCCATTGTAATAGAAAATACGGAAGAAGAAACACACCCACAACCAGAATCGCCTACCAGTGAAGACGGAAGCTGGAGATCAAACCGTGAATAAAGGACCAACCGATGGAGGAGTGGAAAATATCAGATTTGAAGACATCAAAATGAAGCAAGGTACAATGACTGCTATATGGCAACCTAGTAGATTTGCAAAGACCAAGCACAGTTACCACCACCTGATTATTGAGTCTTCGATGGAAAGAACATTTTGAAATTCCCAGATTCTGAAAACCTTCAAATGTGTGGTGGAGAGTATAACCCCAGACCATACAAGGCACCTAGAAATGCTTTAAAGTATACGAAAGGTGAAGCTAAGGACCTAATCAAGGATTGTATTATCATATACTCCACAGAAGAAGCCTACCAAACTGCTATCAAGCTATTAAGGAGCAATTATGGAGAACCAGCCATGCTAGCTACTAAATACAGACAGAAAGCAGAGAAACTTGGCCATGTATGAAAGTCCTGGGGTGGGGGTGACAATGAAGCACTAAGAAATATTCAATATAAACTGGTTTCCTAAATACCAGGAAAGGAAGGCACCCCAGACCTTCACAATGTAGACGGCTTTGAATTCTCAAGATTTGGATGGCAAACTACCACCCCTGCTTCAATAGCAATGGATGAAGGTAGTTGGAAGATGTAGGGATGACGAGTCAAGGACACAGGTTTGAAGATTGAAAAATTGTGAATCGTTTGTCAGAGATGTGAATCATCCACGGGTATCTGGCCTAGGGTACCAAAAGCGCGAATGGAACGACAGGACGAAGATTCAAAGCAGCACCAAAGGGAAAAGTTAGAAAGTGGAACAAGAGTGTTTAGGCCCCTGCTGTGACCCAGAGGTTCAAAGAGAGAAACAACCCCAGACCCAGAACGATCAAGAAAGCTTCTGTTCATTCCCTTCTTGCATTGTGGAGGGGTACGAAAATATAAATTACTAGAATGCAGGAAGGTAGGGATTAGAGTAAAAGAGAAATCAGAAGTTTGTAAAAGAAAAGGCCTTTGCTTGCAGCCTGGAATCCAGGCCATATGAAAGGAAAATGTCAAACCCAGAATGGGCCAAGTGCAGCAGATGTAGTAGGAGGGAAACCCACCCCACTCTTCCATGAATCCAACAGGGAATCAAAGCCTAAGGAGAAAAAGCCAGAGGACAACAAAAGAAACGCCTACAGTGACAACGGATGTGTTGGCATCTTAAATGAAACATGTGCAAGAACCAGTACAAGTGAACCCGCACCACTGATTGCCATCATCCCGTTCTTGTGAAACCAAGAAATAGTGACAAGTGCATTGCAACGTAGGCAGTTATGGGGACAACGGGTTGCGGTGCCGTTTTGACGGTGAACTGCAACACGCATGGCATACTAAAAGAACAGGAATTTGACACTGAGATAGTCCAAGAGGAATTGCAAGTGGGCAATATTGATGGCAGTGCCTTTATTGATTTGCCAACAGTGTACATCAAAAATGAGCTGCCAGTGACTACAGAAGATATTTCCAAGACAGAAGACATGAACAAAGGAAGCTCTGTCCATATACCGCTTCCTTCAGTCCCAGGACACATGTGAACAGATTCCCAGGGTCACATCATGATTGGAATGTACTGTACTGCTGTACTACACCAATGGAGATGATTCCTGGAAAAACTTGGGAGAACCATATGCATCAAATCTCCACGTGGGTGGGTGGTTGTTATGGGTTGCCGAATAAGCTGCAAAAGGAATGAACATTAATTTTTTTGCCAATTTACAGTCAGAGACATCAAACCTAGAACCAACATTCCAGCAATATGTCAATATGGAGTTCAGTGGAAGATTCAATGATATACACCTTCCTTATCAGTGGAAGACAAAAGATTTCTAAGGATAATGGATGAGTCCGTGATTAAAGTGGGCGGACACTATCAACAAAGTTACCACGGCAAGTTAGCTCAATCATGGTAAGGCACTCGACCAGTTATGTCTCATCCATGCGTAATGCTGCGTTCGATCCCTGGGAGATTCAGCTATCTTGTAATTTCCGCAGGAACAAGAAATTACCGCTTTGTTTTTGTCCCCGATTTCCGTGCGATATTGGAAGCTGGTCCCGGCGCGATGGTTATCTCGAGGTATGTTTGCTGATAAGGAAACGCGATCCCGAGCTGGCTGCATCCCTTGAAATGATGCTTAAATGGTTTATGGATGGTAAAGATCACCAAGGCAGGAACTATGTTCTTTCACAATTAAGACGTAAGTCCCTGGTTTGTAAGACTGGTGCCTTTGTGAAGAGTATTGTTGAGAAGATTAACAGTCTGTAGAGACTACAAGCCAAAGTAGGAACCCAAAGATGGTCTGACTTTACCCGGTTCTCGCGTCACGCTTGGGTGAGCCATTCACACACACTGGAATGGATTTCTTTGGGCCCTTTGGATTAAGCACGGCCCGCAGCATCAAAAAATGGTACGGGGGGGTAATATTTACTTCATGGCCAAGTAGAGCGTCCATCTAGATATCATAAGAATGTGTGGACACAAGCTCCTGCATTAATGCAGTGCGACGGTTTGTGTGCCGCAGATGACCATTACAGAAAGAATTACCTCAGATAACGGAACTAATCTTAATGGGCAGAGCGTGAGCTGCGAGAGGCCATTCAAGATTTAGACAAAGAAGTCTTTCACACTTGGGCACCACCGAGGATAAGTTGGGATTTAACCCACCAGGGGCTTCCCATCACGGATGGCGTGGTGGGAAGCGCCTGATCAGTCTGTAAGGAAGAATCCTCCAAGCAAAACAATCTCAGTGATCAACATTCAAAGTTGCCATGTCGGAGGAACAACTTCACACACTGATGTGCGAGGTCAAGGACAGCCATGAACAGTAGGCCTTTTGCCAGTTAAGCATATGATCAAAGATTTAGAGGTCAATTACCCCAAACACCTACTGCAGATGAAAACCAGAGCATTTTACCCACCAGGAAGTTGCAGAAAAAGACAAGTATGCCAGACGAAGGTGGCGTCAGGTACAATATCTAGCAAATCTTATTTTGGAAACGGTTGGACATTGACTAACCTGCCCACTCTTCAACAATGCCAGAAATGGCTCAACCCAGAGAGAAACTTTGAAGTCGTTGACGTTGTGTTGGTCGTTGACTCGCTGGCGCCACAGAACTCGTGGCTCATGGGAAAGGAAAGATCGAGGAGGAGGTTATAGAAGCAGCCAAGGATTCGTCCGCAGTGCCACAATCAGAACCAAGACAACTACCACTTGTAAGGCCGATCAGCAGATGCCTTCTCCTGGAACAAAGAGGATGAACAATTTAAAAACTGCAGTGACACGAAATATTGACAGAACATTCATCTGAATTCTATGTGATAAAATCTGGATTCCTTTAAGCACCAGAGATGACACTTAGTAGTCAGCTCCAAAACGCCCCTTAGTCAGGTAGCTGGTATTATGAATCCTGCAAAGAATGCAGAATGAACACTTGCTATGACTTGAGATGGCAGTCAATGACTAACATTTCTGCCCACTGGATTCATGAATGGTGATCACTCAAGACTGTATCCATCGTGGTTGGTGAACTCCTAATTAAACTGTAGCAGCCACCCACAGTGTGATGTGTGACAAGATCAGATTGTTATGTTTGTGCCACAGACAATCTGCAAAAAAACGAATGTGATCTGTTTTAGTCAGGCAAAACTGTGTATATGCAATCGTCAAGGCAAAATAGCTGGTAAATGATATGTGATTGGGACGATTGCTATGTTTGTGCACAGGCAATCGTGTGTGTTACCGTGTACTAAGATGATATGTTTATGCACAGACAATCATGCTACAGGTACTCAGCTTTATTTTCAATATGAGAAAAGGGGAAAAATTAAGTTTTTCTGTCAATTGGACACGGCCATTGTGTGTAGGGACTTTGACATATTTAGTGAATGAACGTGAAAATTAGTGCAGAATGAGGACTAGTGAGATTATCAAGACAGCAAGACAGCATGGCATGTCTGCGTGTGCTTCGTGATCATCGCCTGGCTTCATTTATGAATAAAACCCAACCCAATCACATACCAGCTCATGATTAAAAGGTGACATTTGTCACCTCATGGTTTTTCTAATTAAAAGGTGATTCAAGGACTATAGATTTCATATCAGAACACTCAGACTCAAACAACTTTGCAGTTTGCCCTATTAATTGCCAAATTGGGAAATGGTTCAGTTTTCCTTGTGGGTTGTGTTCTTTCAGGCCATATTTGGGCACAATTTGGTGTCATCTGAGTTTGCTGTGTTGATTGAAATAAGACTGAAATCGATTAAAAAGTTCTGATAACATGAACATTAAGTTGACAGATTGCAAACACTTGGATTCCAGCATTGCTGTGTTTCTTATAAATCATTTTATCAGCTACTTGAATAATGATCTGAAATTTCTTAACTTGAAAGTGTTCCAAACTTTAAAGAGTTTTGAGTATGATAAGTACTGATATGAGCATTGGCACACAGATTATGAATTAACTTTTGAGCTTAAGAGTGTTTCCAATTTATCCCCAAATAGGACTACATGCTCATAGTGAATTTATGAGAACTGGGAAAAGTTTAAATTTCAGTGAAAGATACTGGTGTTAGGTTAGGTGATCCTTTAATTTAGCAATAGTGTTGGCATGAGCTTACTACTACCGTGAAAAAATAGACATTTGGTTTTAGTGAAGTTTGGATAGATCATTTCTGATGCAAGCAATTCCAAGGCCTGTTATGCTTAACGCGGGTCTACTCTGTGATTTTTTGAAATTGTAATAATTTGGCGTTTACTGTGTGCGGGGTCTGCCCGAATTGGGGCGGGATTTTGTAAAGTCCAAATTCCGTTGTCAGTGATGTCAGTGATAATGTGCCCCTTGAAATAAGGGCGAATTGTTAGTGTGTCTGTAATTTTGCAAGGGATTATGGGTAAAACTTTGTTGATAACATGGCGCTGCCCATTGATCGGACGGACGTTTCGAGATCGTCTTTTACGATTTCAAATTACTAAAGAATCAGAGATCATAGAACTTATTTGCACATACAAGGGGTTGTGTAAGTCAGTAAAGTAAGATCTGAGCATATAATTCTGGAGTAGTTTGTCATGTCATTTGCATGTCATTTCTTCACTTCTTGTGTGAGTCATGTATCACCACCCGTGAAAACAATGTGGTATCATCGAGTGAATTGAGCACTACATTACACCTTGGATAAATGCAGTATTTACTGCTAGCCTAGATTCCAAAAGAGAGACCTCAGAAATATAGTTTGTTCCTTAGTTTTTAGTCAATTGGCACACAAGGTGTTAAAACTGTGACTCACAAATCGTATTAGTAAAATATCAAATTCAGCCTTAAATTGCATTAATTGCATTACAACTCACATTTGTCAACCATGTATAAATGTCATGCGACACATCTTGACCAATCACATAAGCTTATTACATTTATAATCTGAGATAAACATTTTATTATTGTCCCAAACACCCAACCCACAATTTCATAAGAAACCCCTAAATAACACAAAATACCACAAACATTGGCCTGCCAAACCCCCAAATACCACAGGGGGAATTACAAGGTCACTGATGGTTTGTGTGCAAAACACATAGGAGGTGTGCTACACACGAACAAACTTTTAATGGACATCAACAATATTTATAAGGAGTCTAGGTTTGCAACGGGCACGACTATTCCATGCGATACACACGCCAAAGAATCCTCAAACCACCAACAAAGCGAGGCACAACATGCTAATTATGACGTCACACCATGCATAATGCGTGTCGTGTGAGATATCCAACCAATAACCGCAGGGGTTCATGCAGGTACAATCAGGGGGAAACCCGGAAAGAGCAATGCGCTGTGACACGAGGTTCCGATAGCCCATGTGAATTGAATGAAGAATACGGAATATCGGAATAGCAAAAATGGTATTATGGGACAATGTCATGGATAGAAAATGTTGGAAGGAAAGGGTTTTGCACCTTGTGCAATCATTAGCAGTGTCAAGAGCACTACAGTCGATGTCAGAACTAAACCACGTCATTTTCGCTAATATGAACTTTGATCTATTCAACCCAAATTGTACAGTACAAAGTTTCTATGAAATCATTATGAGCATTATGACAACTTGGCCCAAGGCCAATCTTTCTGTGCTTTGGAATAGCACTATAGTGACCCAACCAAGGTTAATTATATTAAGTAGTGGCCGCACTTTTCAAATGATTGATGATGTGTAAAGAAGTTTGTTTGTGATATGAACCTGAAAATACCACAAAATATAATGATGGCCGGACAGCATGGTATTTTGGGGGGTTTGTTTATAGCAGAGTCATTATTATCAATGGTTCAATCTAAGGGTCCATTTTCAGTCTTGTAGATCTATCTGTTGTTGAATTCAAAGATTGGAGAAGTGGAATTGGAACTACCTCTACACCGTTGTGAGTCAAAGGCATTTAGGGGCATGTGGGGTCAGTGGGGATATAATTGCATTCCATTTAATTCCGAATTGTTTTCGCCAGGTCATGAAGATGTGAATGACACTGATGTAGGTTCAGGATTTTTAATTGGCAACAACAACAGCTAGCCTACCATAGGTGCTATGTATAGTAAAAACGTTGCAAAGGAGGGGGAAAAATTAAGAAATTATTTTGATGTGTTGCCATTGCTGGTAAACCAATAGTCTTGCCTATGCACTTATCACTTGTAACCAACATTGGTACCTGGTAGGAATTGTGCAGGGGGATTCACAACAAAAACCAGATGGCACAACCACTGTCCTTGGCCTTGTTTTTTGCTTAGCCTGCAACACTTTGCAGCTGTCGCACGTTTCCTAAGAATTACGACCAGTTGTCCCTCAGCCAAACTCCTTGTCTAAATTCCAGCTTTTAAACATTTATTCTGTCCTATGAGTCATTCAAAGAAACCGTTTGTGGCAGAATGGTTGGCTCAATCTACAGCGATCTCTTGAAAAGGACAACGCCCAGCATCCTGGGCCACTAATTGGTCAGGTTTTCAACTGACAAGTGCAAAAAAGTTTCAACCACATACTTATTGTAAATGTGTAGTTTTGTACCATTGAGGTAGCCATTGTGAAGCATTGTTACAGTGAAACCATAGGTCTTGCCTCTAAGGTATTATGTTTTTGTTATAGATTGAGGTAGCCATTGGGAGACTGAGGCACCTATCACCAGTGGACCCATCTGGTCATATATCTTGTTGTTATTGTAATTAGACTGAGAAAGCATTGTGACGGGTCTATTTTTCAGAAAATCAAAATGTTTCCCGCGCTTGCACATTTTCTTCCTAAATTTTCCCCCAAAAATTTAACATTGGGGTCCAAATCCCTCAGCATCAAATTCTTTCCAAAATGGACCTTAGAGAAAAAAACATATTCCCTTCTAGGGAAAAATAACGTAAAGAATATAACATTCCCTGGTAGGCTGCCCATCACTGACCCCATCAGTTGTGAACCAAAGTTTTTTTTTTTTTTTTTTTCACATCCAGTTGTGTCTCCGCAGTCCGGTTTGTCCCCCAATCTGGTTTGGTCCCTATCAGTCTTGTTTATAATGTATCATGTTCTTATTGTTATAGATTGAGGTGGACGTTGTGAGGCGGTGCCATCGGCAGGCAGTGAATCCCGTCAGGTCTGGTGTCAGCATTAGCAGGCGGGCTAGACCAGGATGCAAGACAACATCCCGTCATACCAAATGATCAGGTAAGCATGTTTCTAGCAGTGCTCCACAGCTGTTTGAAAAACTATGTTTTAATATTTTTAAACATAAATTTTGAAAGGGCCTTCTCCTTCTCATCTCTGCTCGCGTAGTTAGTAGGCTATGGTTTTTAATTATATGTACCGTGCGAAACTGTACTTTAATTAGTTGGCAAATGAAATCCTGTGAATTCACTCACCGTATATAAATAATTCCTACAACTGGCCTTTTCTGTATTAACCCTACGCGGCCCAGACGCAATGCGGGTTATGCAAGAAACTGGTACGGTCGGAAAAGTTTCTCGTTGAATGCGGCATCGTCAACAAACTATTTTTGTAGCGGCAAATGACTCTCATTGCACTAATTGCATCTGCGTCTTCCCGGAAAATGACGCGATGTTCATCGTTGCAACTGGGACAGTATTTTCCGGAAAATTAAGCGATGTTCTCGTTGATCTGGGACGTCTTCCCGGAAAATGACGCGATGCTTTCACTGCAGTTCAGGACGGTTTAGCCCGCACAGAAGGCGCATTGCTTTCATCAGGCGGGTGAAACTGTGTACAAATGCTTATAGACAATTTCGATATCGCTGGTAGATAGCGCCACCATTTTTCGATAAGCGGGGAACCTTTTAATTATGCATTTTATAAACGCATTCATGACGAAACCGGAGCATGAAGTAGCGTAATAGCGCACGCACGACTATGACGTTGCGTAATAGCGCCACGCACGACTGGCTAACTATAAGCTACAGATTTCATGCAGTCAGTGTGCAGTACGCATCCTTATTTATTTAGGATCCCTGGTCTCATTGCATCGCACGCGATGTTCCCTAGTTGCATCTGGGACCATCTTTCGGAAAAGGGCGATGTTCCTCGTTGCATCTTTCAGGAAAAATGACGCGATGTTCCTCGGTTGCATCTGGGCCGTCTTCCGGGCAAATTACGCGCTGTTCTCGTTGCATCTGGGCCGTGTTAAGAACTTACGTTACTTATTCCTGTGCCAGGAAAACGGCTGAGATGCAAGAAACGCCAAAAATTGTTTCGCGTTTGCATCTGGGCCGTTAAAATAAAAATAGATTGCCCCTCGTTGCATTTGGCGTGGTACGGCCCCAAAAAGACCCGGTCGGGTTAGGGTAATGGGGCAAACTGGCATGAGCCACATACCAGTACTGGACTAGTGGAAACTGTCTCACTTTTAGGATTAAAACACAAAAGTGAGGCAGTTTTTTGCTTAGACAAGGTAAATCAGGAAGAAGAAATTTGATTGTGTTATTGCAAGAAGTGTATGCAATTTGTCAGAGAGAAATGACCATCAAAAATGCTATTATGCCAAGTCTTTGGTCAGTGGCTCTTGAAATGGTTCTTCAGGTGACAGTTTGCGAAGAGAACCATTTCAAGAGCCACGACTCAAGGAAAAGAAATCTAGTATCCGAATACACGGCAGCACAAGATGTATCACATGGCAGCTAGTGCACTTACACCTTCATTGCACTCAACATGATGAGGCTTTCTGCGTCCAAATTAAGGCAGTGTTCAACCATGCCGGTTTTTTTGCCCACAGTGGCAGGCAGGAAAGAGCAGTAAGTTACGAATAAGAGCGTATAGGCCCTACATCACAAAAACCATATAAAACATGCTTGTTGTCCCTGACTCATCACAGAAGCTTGTCATTAATGCTACATGTGTCATAAATCAGCTTGTATTTTTGTGTCATTCTTCAGGGCATATTGGTCACCAGGTAACACAGCTGTGAAGGACCAGCAGCCAAGATGAACTAAAATTGGAGACAAGATATTAGAGGTAAGTGGAAGAGAGGACTTGAGTCCCAATTGACACAAATTTGCAATTTCTCCCTCCTCTATGAAACAAAGGCTCCGTTCTGTACCGTAAAGGCATTTTGTGATCCTAGCCACTCACTGTATACCGAGGCTTTAGCAGAAGGGGGATTTTTTTCATCCGTCTGTGTGTAAAAAACCGCACGCCACTGACCCAATCTAGATGAAATTGCACCACAGGACCTTAGTTATCTACCGCTACTTGCATTGTGACAGGCAGGTCTGTAGCTAAAGTCAAAGGTCATATCTATATATTTTCAAACTTTCCACTCATTATCCCAGGATCACTGTGCACAGTTTTCTTTAACCTTCAAAGAAATCTGGCAATTTTTACTTGCAGTATTGTTTGTTATAAATGTTATGGATCACTAGATATCCTACGAGAAAGAAAAGGTAATTTCCCAAAATTTCAGTTGATTCTGAATAATAGGTTTTGAGGTGACAAATGTTTATATCCAAGGGTGCCCATAGGTCACTGTCATGTAATTTCTGTCAGTTTTCGAAAACATTAAAATACAAAAATTGTACATTTTCTCAACAGTAGATCAAATTGCATGTAAGATTTCACACTTACTATATTAGACACACGTTAAATGATGCAAAAATCTCAACAGTTTTTAGGTAATTGGTTTATTACTCTTGGTCTTGGGGATGCCATTCGGGAAATTGACACATGATGATGATTATAATGTTAAAATTCATGTATTTTCACAAAAAAAAGATCAGAGACCCTGGAAGTGTTATATTTTTTTCATTTCATAACTCAAAAACACTATCGCTTATGAAGTAATTTTAATAAGTGGTGTGATATAACCCCTTGACTTAGAACTGATAATCAATAATGGACTGCAAACTTACAATTTATGTTCATAAGTACAAACAAGTTATAGCAAGTTTTCTCACAATACAAAGTGAGTTTAAGTTAAAAAAACCAAAAACTCATGTACCAAAAGTACCATAGGTGGACAGTTTTCTTCTCCACAAGGTTCACGTGGCTTAGCATGGTTATTATTTGGAAATACAGCAAACTCCAAGATGCATTAAAAAGAAGAGTCTGTCAAAGTGGTGTGGCAGCAAACTGCCCTTCTTTCAGTATTAATTGTGAATGTTGATCAGTTTGTCCAAGCTCCAGGTGACAGCAAGCACTCATTTCCCCCATCAATGGAAGGAAAGGGCGAATTACAAACAAAAGGGGCTATTGACTGGTTGTGAATGGTTGTCGATGTAAAGTAAAGGAATGACCTTTTAGTTAATTGATTCTCCTCATTAAAGGGTACCTACAAATTGCAGGCTTGGACTCTCACAGATCCAATCTCCAAACAGGAGATTTTGGACTACGGACACCCTCATTTTCAGCCAAACCTGCCAGAATATTTTTGTGACCAGAATATATGTCATTATGACAAGATGAGCAAATGTGTGTTTTGTGATGGTGACCGGAAATTATTGAGCAGCTCATACAAAATGAATAACGCATCAGATTCAAATGAAAAATTTTGGACATAGGTGGATATGACCATCTTTGTAACAGAAAACTGTTGAAAGAAAAATTAGAAGTTTGTAATTTCCCTGCACCCTTTAAGTATGCATTCCTCATTACATTAATGTTCTCTAAGAATGAAATACATAATTCATGTTGCTCTGACATCAATTATGTTCATTGCGGCAAATGGTGTTTGAGTTACCATGGCAACACACAGTCACGCTGTCAAAATCATCACCAAAGAACAAAGAGGTCGTGCGTCTGAAAGTCACTCGAGCAGGACTCAAGTTTGGACACTAACGGGGATTATTAACGAGCATGGTACAAGGAAGTAATGAACAGATTACACTAATAAACATCCGTCACAAGGTAATGCTGTGATTAAATGTATACAGGATAAAAATAATATATTTAATCAGTATTTTCTAGCTTAGAGCAATACAGATGTTGTTCCTAGCTTTTTAACCAAAAAATTCACTACCGTATTGGAGGTTCTAAAGGGGGAAAAGGGGATGTTGTACAGGTGTTCATATATGAAGGCTGGTGTAAACTTGCTATTGTGACTCAAAAGGTAAGGCTTTTGTTAAAACAATTCATTGGCTTGGCACATTTTGGAAAAGAAATAATGCCAGCCCCCCCCCCCCACCCCCAATCTTGGGGTGAAGGGGATGGCCCAATGAAAGAGAGATGCGGCATTCCTGACGGATAGCTCATCTGATACTTGTTGTAAATTCCACAGAAATATTGAAATCACAACAAACAGTTTTGGCATTTATTTATTTTTATTATTCTTTCTTTTTCTGAAAAACGCGTTCATACCTCGGTCCTGGTCTCCCAAGAGTTCCAGATAATAGCTTATGCATTTTATCATTGTCCCATAGCGAGTATACACACTATTATTATTAAGTTAATTTCGTCTTGTGCACTCCAGTGGCGCATGTAAGTGCTTAAGTGAATCAACCTACTGTTGGCCACAGTGCATGCCTTGACCAATCAACCATCAGGTTACGATTCTTCGTCATTGGGCAATTGTATGCCTGATTTACGTAGCCCAGGCATGCTGACATTCAGAAGTGTACGAAGCATATTTTGTCCTGACTATCGCCTTAAACGAGGTGCTGAAGAAGAGGGAGCAGGTCACTTATAGCGCCAGAGTACAGTACTTAATATTTGACGTACTTAATATGCAGGGTACTACCAGGGGCCGCAGTAAACAATGGTAGTCTTGAAAGTTGTTTAGCAAGAACCTCAGCAGAAACTGAGTAAACCATTTTTAGGGACAGAAAACTTGTAGAAAGTTGGGGTAATTCAACTTTTTAAATTGTTTTAGCAATAAGTTAAATTAGCAATAAGCTAATTTCTTAATATTGTGGTGAATTGTTAAGGAAATCATTACATACTGCATGTCGCCTGATATGACGCTTGACGTTGTTTGTAATCATGAACAAGTTCAAAGTTGGAGCGCAAGCCATTGTTTCTTCAACTGCACTTGAAACGTCATTATTATCCTATTTGATGCTACTAGACGCAGAGGTTTATTGTATTGAGTCAATCCCACATTCACAGTTTTGTGAAGGGAAAAAGACAAAAGAAAAAAAGTTCAACCAATATGCCATGTAATCACACAAAATCCTATTCCCTTAACACATAAAACCTGACATACACTCCTTTTGCCACAAGGTGCAGTGCGTAGGGAATTTAATGCATGTTTATGAAATGTCCCTGGTGGTCCTGACTCTTTTTATCCCTAGTACTGACATTTTTTAGTACAGTACAGTATAGGCACATTGCAATGCCTTGTGGGATTGATTCAAACACCCTCTGCTACTAGACTACATGGATTTTCTGTAAGATCTGAGCGTTGGCCAAATTCTCAATGTTGACCAATGACATTTGAAGGACTAAGGACTTTCCATAAATAGTGTGCCATATTTTTTGAAGTGAAAGGACAAAAATCCATCTTTAAGTTAATATTGATTTCAGCAGCGGCTTTCCTAAGACTTATAGGACAGCGACGTTCAAAAAAACTTTGGAATTTATTTCGGTTTTTTGTCTTATAAACCACTGAAATGTTCTCATGAAGAGGTGATTTCTAGAACCATCAAGTTCAAATTTAAGGATGTTCTTATCATCAGACATTGCCTTGTGTTCCTTTCATCTTGATGTTTGTAACAATCGATCCCGACATAACAGTTAGGACTATGAATTGGACATTATCATCCACACGACACAGTCGTGGTTCTCGTCATGTTTTGGTATCGAGAATGTGGCCCTGGATTTTTGTGTCTGAGTTAGGTAATTTAGGTTTTGTTTTTATCTGGAAATCATGATAACTTGGATGTAGGTTTGGGTCGAGACGCCGCAAGTTATAGCGCACTTATATTACCGCAATTAAAAAAAACTATACCTGATTCCAACTTTGGGCATTATTTAGGTATGACAAAGACAATTCTACTTCTGTAACTAATGGCCCACTTGGGCATCATTTAAATTGCGAAAATTTCGAGTTGCAAATTATCACCATTTACATAAAAATTTCAAAAATTGATTATCGCGCCCTTTTTTGATTCCAAAATTGAAACACCAATCATCCTGTGAGCTGAAAATATGAACATGTGACTTTTTTTTTGTGGCACCACTCATTTTCCTTATTTGCTGAGTACCCACTCCTCTCTTCAGGGTTTAATCTTCACAGTCATGTATATGGGATTATTGAATTGGGTCTTGGGATGAAATATACTATGGTGTGTTCTATGTAAGATGGAATCTGGGAATTCCTTTGTCAGAATCTGCATTAACTTTGGATTACCATAGTGTGGTTACCATATGTGTACCCAGCATAGTAAATGAGGCTCTTTTCGGTAAATATTAATTTGTTATATAGGCAAAATAAAGTCAGAAGTTGAGAAAAATGATTTTTCTTTTCTGTTGAAAAATGTTAATTAATATATCCTCTTTCATGTGCTGTATGTTTTAATTGAAAAATAGTGATTATAACATGTGTTCTGATTTCATTTTCTTTCATTTATCATGTTAAAATACTGGTGTTCTTACACTTTAACAGCCATAACTCTAGTTTGCATTTTATTATAGCAGTAGGCATGGCTTTGACCTACATCACTTCATAACACAACCCTATGAATGTGATTAAGGTCTCATTTTACATCCTTTGAAGTATACATAATCTTATCATACAAAATCTCAATTTTGAATTTCACCTCAGAGAGCCTTATTTTACTCCGCTGGGTCACATATGTCAACATAGTGACTTTGCAATTCTGTAAGCAAACTCACTGTGTAGAAAATGTAAGTGACACTGAACTCTGTACTAACCAACTCATTGTGTCTTATTTAAGGCCATGTTCCATTTGATGTATACAGAATAGATGGTTTGCTGTGATAATCAGTCTTAGTTAGAAGATTCCACTGCTTGTAAAAATATCTTCTTGCTTGCCAGTAAATCCAAATATAATGCTTGTGTGATGGGTCTGTGTGAATGTAAAAAAGATGAAGCAAGCATTTTATAAAGCAAATTGTCAGTACTATTTTATATTACTTTTTAAAATGTTACCACTAAATTGCAGTAGATCTTCGCTGCTTAAAGTGAAAGGTGATTAGGTAAAAATAAGTTGTAAGGAATGATTGGTTTCTTGAAGAAATATTCTTGAAACCTAAATTGCAGAATAATTTTTTTCATTATGTTTTGCTCAAGTATTAATTTCACTTAATTTTACCTAAAGTAGCGACGTAAGTTTTCTTTTCTACAGAAAACAGAATAAATTGCCATATTGACTTTTTTACATTGACTGTTCACATTTATAGAAAGGGTTTATGATAAGAAATTTAGAATTTACTGGAATGGTCGCAAATTTAAGCCATGGAAACAAACACGAATTTACTATTTGTAATGGGAAAACTTTGGTTTCTACCGTAAAAGTAATTTCCAAGTCCATTACACATTGGTTGATACATTGTACCGCACATTGAGCCTGAGGAACATGGTTCCCCCCAAATTGGCAGATAGGTCATTTTAAAATCGCGTGGATTTTTTAAAGGAAATTTTACAATTCACTTTACAACAGGATGTGAATGTACTAAAATTGTCGTTTTGACATAGAAGGCAGTCTTAAAGGAAACATACTTGTTTCTCTCAATCTTTTAGAACTGTGATTTTATTACAAATGCATTTTTTAAAGATTTATAAAGCATGTTTGTGTATTAGGTTCAATGTGGATTGATAGCTTTTTTTCCAACTCCCATTAGCATCTCTGGTGGATGATGGATGGACTTTGAATTGACTTTACAACCATTCCCACAAATACATTGTAAATAAGCCATAATGATATTAATCCAATGCAAGTACACATATATCAGCAGGTTTCGAACGCTGAAATTCAGTGGTGGCGCCAGGCTTCTTTTTGCTGGGGGGGAGCGGGGAAGTGGGGAAAAGTGAAAAAAAGTTTTTTGGGGGGGGGCAAAAGTGAAATTCTGGTGGGGGAAACAAAAAATTTAACCAATTTTGGTCCAAAATCACTGATTTTTTTTGCAAGATCTGTCATTTTCTTTGGATTGGGGATAAAAAAAATATGGGGAGAAAATTTTTTTCTTTCCGGGCACACGCAAATGTGAACAAATGCTTGAAGCAACTCAGCGATAATGTTTCACATGAACTTAATGATACGAATGTATAGGGTTATCAACGGAACAAAACCAAGCGAGGGGCCGATGTCAGAATGAACTACAAAAGGTGGAAGGGGTGGAATATTTGATCGTAACGTTGCCATCTGCCTTACGAAATATCGCTGTCTTGAATTTGAGACACCTGCTTGAAGTGTACTTGCGTTGGTGTGAAGTCATTGGCTGGTATTCTCAAAGGGAGTCTAACTCTAGACTTAGGTTTAAATTGGGGTAAGTCCTACGTGAGTGGATCATTTTCCTTTCCACATACTCTAATGGTTTGCTGTATCCAGCCCATCCATGTGAAATTTTCTCACCCATTGTTTCAACTTTCAGAGTATGTTGAAAGGAAAAAGGTCCACTCATGTAGGACTAACCCTGGTTTTAAACACAGATCTAAAGTTAGACTCCCTTTCAGAATATCAGCCGTTGGTTGTTTTTTTTTACAATGCATTCTGGGAAATTTATAAGTCCAGAATGGTGTATTTTCATCATATGAATTCAAGGACTTGCTTGTAAGTGCAATAGCTGCCATTTGTCATAAATTCCCATCAAACTACTATTATGCCAAGTCTTTGGTCAGTGGCTCTAGAAATGGTTCTTCAGGTGACTCCATTTCAAGAGCCACTGACACAAGGAAAGATAAGTTATCCTATAGTCCGTGTCTCTACCTCCGTGCAGTGACTTCAGCGCAAGATTTGTTGGGTAAAAGAGTAAATCGCTCGCACCGACTTGAAGCGACGGCCCTTTTATGCGTGCGCACAAAGACAACATTTCTTGACGTGGGGGTAAATGTTACGACATCACTGCACAGAGGTAGAGACACGGACTATAATACATGGTAGCACACAGATGTATCACATGGCAGCTATTGCACATACGACCTTCTTGCATTCGCATGACAATTTGTAGTTGATCTGTAAACCGAATTCACTTCAGTGTGGTTCCAAAGCTATATCATTGATTAGCAATCAGTACTAATGAGACAAAAGATGCGAATCACCTGTTGTATTCAGTTATTAAGTGCATATAATTAATTGAAATATTTGTTGGCCTTTATTTCTTTTATTACATTTTTAATAAGCATGTATACAGTACTTTAAGCATTTCAGTTTGGATATTTGTGTCATTACTAATTGTGCTATTTACATCAAATTCTTTGATGTATTCCCTATGTATGATGTGTTTCAGGTTGACTGTATTTGTATCATGTTAACTTCTAAAGTAAGTACTTGTGCGTTTGTGGATTCACCTGTGGACAAGAACTTTAGGACCTTATTATTCTATTTGTATGTATATATTTCCATGTAATAGAAGATGTAGGGTTTGGAATTCTTTTAAAATCAGGTAGTTCCCAATAGTGCCATCATATCTATGGTCTTTCAGGTTCATGCTTAGAGAGTAAGAAAGGGAATGAGGTAAACCAGAAACCCATAATCACCTTTAAAAAGCCAAAATCAGTTCTGTATTTTCATCATCAACACGTTTGGTCTTCGGAATCAAATTGGAAAGACCTTATATCAGCATGATTCATGCGTGTGTGTCTGTGTGTCAAAAATTTAGTATACATCTTTTGGTTGACACTTTTTCAATTCACTGTACCTTTTTAGTGCAGAGATGGATCAAGTTGATACTTGGTGAGCTTTTTCATTGAGACAAGGCATCTTATGTGGGGTAACAGATGAGAAGGTCAAAGGTCATTCAGGGGTCACTTTCGGTCATATTGCTCAAGTAAATTGTCTACACTCATTCTTTGACCACATAATCAGATTACCTATTTGGGACTGCTATCCCTATTTATATGGGCAAAGTTTGTAATAAGCCAAAGAATATAGTTTAGTCAAAAGCAGTAACTTAATTCTCTTTCTAAACGGATAGTAGATGTAATGTATCCCATTATTTATTATGTATGAAAGATTAGTACAGTGACATTTGATGGGGTTGGTTACAGAAATGGATTGAAGACTTGGCCTTTTTTAATGCACAGTGAAGCACACAGGCTGTCTCCTGTACATGTTTTGCATTGCTACATAATAAGCCCGACCCTATCAGAATGTATGAAACTTCCAAGCTGTTTGAGAATGGAGATCTTTTCAAATCAAAATCGAAAAAGGTTGGAAACTAGGTTACATGCATCAGGTGTGTACACAGCTAACGTAACATTTTGCAAATTAAAAATCATAGCAGGCCTAGCCTTAGCTGGGCCTGTAGGCTTATTGTTTATACTAACCTCACGTGGCTCCTCGGGAAGCTTGTGAAAACAAGTTTAATTGTCATGGTCCTCTCTTGGACACAGTGCTGAAAGAAACTGCAATTTCTTGAGTGATCATCTGGTAGCATGGTGATGATGCAGAATAATCAAAATGGGTCGTCTTAATAAAAACTTGTACCCAGCAATGTTTTTGTGTCAGCTGTATGTTATGTCTTATAACAATATGATGAATGTTCAAAACAACAAAATCTACTCTTAGTGCTGGGCATCACCAACCAGTTTATTAGAGGGTATTACTGGGGCCGGAAAAATAACATTTGTCATCATAGCTAAAATTGACCGTAGGGTTGTAGAGTTCATCAAAACAGATGACAAAATTGGTGCCAATTTGTATATGATGACATTTTCCAAAATGGCCTCCATCCCAAAGGTAAAATTAATAAAACTTTGATTTGTAAAGACTTATAACCAAGTCATATTTGTAAATAGTTTTAAAATTTTTAACAATTTACCCAAAGATTAAAACCTGCCTAACGATGGAATGGATGCAGTGTGTTTAATAAGAGTGTCCATGTTTTATGTAAAGTAATTTTTTGTATATATTTATATATATATTTATATTTTGTAGTATAGTATGTGTTTTATGGTGTTGTGTTACATGTAATGTTGACTTTCTTGTTGGTATTGGGAGGTGGTCCGGTTTATAGTCTGGGGAGTTCTCAGGGGAAGGTTGATATGGGGATGTGCATAGAGCTATAATTTTTTTAGCTCTATGTGATGTGGGAGTGAGAACAGCCTTTCCTCAAAACTTTATTTTTAGTTGGCTACAGTCCCGAGTCCCTTAGATGGTGTGCTAAAGCCCCCTCTCCTTGGGGACTTTAACACAAAGCCTTTTTCACAAATATCTTGTGTGTTAGTGTTTTACTTTTTGTGATAAATCTTTAACTATCCTAAGAAATAAGTTGGCAATGAAGATTATATCAATGGAATTATACAGTAGAGATGCTTAATGTGGTAAAAAAAAAGTTTAGTTGACATTTCCCCTTACAATGACCACATAATACTTAGATAACACATTATGTTTGCACAGAAGTATCGTGCTCATTTGTGGAAAGATGCCTCGCTCGGCTTAGCCTCGGGCTTTGCCCTCGACATGCCCCTTTGGCGATCATGTCATGGTTTGCTGGACAAAATTTTGAGGTGTCTTAGCCAAACACTAAACTTAAAAGGGGAGCATTTTAATTTGGCGTGGCGTGGTCTAGCGGTTAGCAAGCTTACCTCTGGAGCAAAGGGTCCTCGGATCGAATCTCAGTGGGACCACTTGCTGGATTTAATTCGGGAACTCCATTTGGGATTGATTTGTATAACAGATATTGATTAAAACCTGAATGCCACTTTCTCCATGGTTCATTTGAAATGGGCAAATGAACCATGAAAGCTTGCACTACCCATCCGGTGTGTGTTTCGTGTAGTGTGTTTGAATGTTGCAATATGGCGCTGTTTAAGCTGCTGCCTCCAAGTTGCATTGTTTCTGTCTAGTAATTATTAAGTTGTAAAGTCTCTAGCAATTTGGCCTACAGGCCACGATTTGAGATTAAAATAAACCTTGATTATTATTATTTTCTGGCTTATCGGTTATATCCATGTGTCACTAAATTACCAAAGGTATGGGTAAAATAACATTTTGAAAATCTAGTGATTTGGGCAATCTTGTCCCGTGCTGTAGCTATATTAACTGAGGTGAAGAAAATTCCTTACCAGTTGACAAAATAACCCACTTGTGTCAAGGTAAGGTATTGACAGCAGTGTTGGGCTTTATGCATGGACTTTTCTGTACTGATTCAATTTCTTGATGATAACACAGATTTGTATAGGTTATGTATTCTACATGTATAATTTTGTAATAGACCATTTTTGTCAAGGACTTCTGCATCATATTTACCATTAGCTGTGGCAATTTCAATGATGATTAAGAATCATTAATTGTGATGATGCTTGAGGATCACAAGGTAATTAGCTTTTTTTCTTAATTGAGTAATTCAAGAGCAAATATTTACCTGAAGTATTTTTTAAAAACATGTATTCAACTAAATTGATTCACTAAGCACTTTTCATTAGATCAACTGGCATCTCAAGCGGATGTTTGATGCCTTGGACACCAGTCGATCTGACTAAAGTGCTCCAGTGAGTGAATCAATTTAGTAGCTTAACAGTAAAAACAAATTATTTGATTAAACTTTTATGTATGTATTCATTTCATTTCAACAACCATATTAAATATATTTGTATGAACTGTAGTGATCACAGATGGTATATTCAAACTCATGAGGTTTTGAGAAAGCCAGGAGTAGCTTTTTTAGCCTAAGATGCAGAACCTAAAACTTAAGCATGGTGAGGTAGCCTGCCAACTATCAAGTGAGCAATTGATACCTGAAGCATGTACATAGGAAGAATTTGATTATGCCCTTGACACTACCAGAATATCTCAGGCAAGAGTAGGGTGCACGGAGCATGATGTGCGTCAACCTGAAAACCGTCAAGGGATTCGTAATTGCACGAGGCATTCACCTAGCACCTATACCGCACTTTAATTTGCATAATACTTTGCATGTGTGTGGCTTGCCTGAGAAATTGACACTGGCTGTAGATTCTTAATTGTACCATGGCAGTTACACAGATCAAGGGTGATGTGATGTATCTGTGTATAAACAGTTCCAGCAACACTGGCTACTTGAATAATATTTCTTTAAATATTTCTAATTTCATGTGTGTTTGGTATTACATAGACTGGTGCGATATGTATCCTTTGAATAGCATCTCGTCATGTGAGTGCAACAGTCGTATCTGCATATTTGTCATTTTGCAGAAAAAACTGTTTTGTTCAAATTTCTTTTGTTTTTCTATCGTTTTTTAATTGTTTCTTTCATAAGAATGTTTTATTTTGAGATGGAACTAGAGTTTGAATTGTGTTTTACCTGTATTTACAAATCAAGCAAAAACTTAATTTTTACAATGTCAGTAACAACTTTGTTGACGCATGGTTTGACTAATCTGAAAACCTCCAATTCCTCAAATCATCTTTTAAAACTACTCAATATGAGTGAAATACTTCTATGGTCAATATTAGCTCTAATTATACTTATTATTATAATTGGTACAAATCAACTTTTAAAGCATTCACTTTTAAATATTGCTGCTGTGGTTTTCTTCAGTGTTATTTTATTTCAAACTATCCAGCATTTTATGACGGCCAGTAAACACAAATAACTGTCCAGAAAGAGTGGGGTGGACAGGGTTTGTGGGCAAATCCCCAAACACACCATCTATTCTTGAAAGTTGACCTTGTTCAATGTTTTAATGTATGAGGAGAATAGACTTATAATTGTGCCGTTTTAAATTTTTGCACAGAGCTTGCAATGGGCATGATATGTTGTGATTGCAGACTTCCAATAGGAGTACTATATTATAAAAATTGTTCTAACTGCATATTTCAGAGTCTGGAAGTATTCCCCCTGTACTGGTTTTTTTGTTGGGGGGGGTTAATCACCAATATTTAGCAGTAACAAAAGAATTTTTGTATGGTGCCACCACCCTTTGAATTTGTCAGCCTCATGGAATAAACTGCCTGTTAAGAATGTGGTGGCAGCAATACTGAATTCATCCCACACGTAACTATGCACAGATTTGTATGTAAACAGGTTCATTATTTGGGAAGCCAATAATCACTCCTTTTGAAATTGTGCCATATCAGTGCTATTATTATTATCTATACTTTTTGTAACTTGCGCAGAGTATTTTAAATATTTGTAAAATGTGATCACTGCATGAAAAAGGAGTATTTGCTCCATGCGTAGTCTCTCAAAGGATACGTTACGGTCATCTTTCTCTAGTGCAGAGAGTTGCATCAGTTTTGTAATGAATAGGGTGGTTTTGAAAATAATTGCCAAAATTGTTGCTATTTATTTGTATGTTAACTTTTGCCAACTTAGTTTCTGCAAATAAATGTAGCCAGTGTGGAACACTTAATACGCACGTAATACACGGTAATGTACGGGCATATTTACATAGTTTTGTAAATGAGATGCAAGCACGTACACGGTCTTATGCTGGCCACAATTCTTCTGCAGTAACTGTAATGCCTTTTTGAAGGGTAACTACACATTTTATTTACATGCCTTTGCTCGTGTGAATGTGAAAGTTCTTACAACTAGTTAGACTGTGCATTCTTTGAGCTTTTTTAGAAAATAAAATTTCTCACCTTGGTTTCTCATGTTGCATCATTAACAGTCCGTCTAAAAGTACCGTGGTGCGCCCCCACTGACCTACCAACGAACATGCGAGTAAAACGCTTAGTGGCAGGTTTGATGGGCCGCACTTACGGCTTCTTGCATCATTAACATGAGTGATCAATGGGATGAGTAGAATGTGAGGTTATGATCTTGAATTTCATTAATCGTTAGTGTAATAGACTAACTTCCTCTTATGACCATGATAGAATTGGACTTCCACCTATATTTTTACCACCCTCCTTTTGAATTAGGCAATATATTCTTACTGATATTAAAAAGCACTGGAGTATCAGAAATAACAATAACATGTTATCTTGTGCATTTTTGTTAGTACTGTGTGAGATAGTTTTACAAGCTTGTTATGTGTGCTTTTCATAAACAGTTGCTCTTTCATTTAACACCTTGATTGTAAAAAAAGCGTGCAAAAATGGCCGAGAAAGAATACCTGGAATAACTCCCAAACCAAAAGTTGCAGTTTTTTGGCGTTTTCAATGGGCATTGCAGTGTACTCATTCAATCGGAAACTGTAAAATCAATACACGTACTATTGCGTTGCTCCACATAGTGACGATTGAAAAATAAAAACTTTTGGTTTGGGAGTTTTGCATCTTTCAGGCGTTCTATCTCAGCCATTTTTGCACGCTCTTTTACAAGTGAGGTGCAAAATGTATATTCTGAAAACTTTCAAAATTATCAGACTTTGGCACAATACTGATTGAAAAACATGTCGAGTTACTTTTTGTGCCAACTGTATGTACTGCCATGAGAGGCTCTTGTTAAAACTTGGGGCCCAAGGTGACTGCAATAGTGCTATTTTGCTTGGTAGATTAGCATGCCTTACCTCAGTGTTTTGGTATTGTACCATTGTGTTCAACAGATTAAAGACACTATCAGTGATTTGCTAAATCAGCAAATCGAAAAAATCATCAAAAATCAGATTTTTGCATGTATGTAACAAGTACAGGTATCCTAACATACCCTGCAAATGATAAGACCAGAAGCAACCTAATAAGGACAGGATCGGAGATTTTAGTCATTATTGTCCGAACGGACACTTACTACAACACGTAATTGAATGGAGAATCGTATCTTGGAACACTGCCGTTTTCTTCCTTTTCTGTCAATTCTACAGCTGGAAAAGGTAACTTATGAGAATTCTACAGACTTATCCTTCACTTTGAAGCTTTTCCTGCAAATTTCAAAAAAATTTCAAATCACTGATAGTGTCTTTAAAGAGACCACATGTGACTGCTTAATCAAGATAACAATACAGCTGTAACACTAGCAGCATTACAAATTATTAACCAGATCACATCATAATTCTTATATGTATTTTATTGACAAACACTCACAAAAAATAAGGGGTAAACAATTCTTCACCAAAAAAAAGGGGGGAAAAAGACAATCTCAAACATAAAAGCTCAAACCTACACAAACATATTTGGTAAACACTAATGTCTACAAGTACAAATACTCCAATACTTACATCTGAGTTGTGCTGTTTTAAAAATATCTCAAGCAGATATACTCTATTAAAATATAATAATGTTCAATACAATAGTTCTCAGCAAATGTCATCTATTTACCGATTTCTATTTTACAGGAATAAAAAAAATCCTGGTCGTTCAGGACCTGGTGGCACACAGAAAAATATAATATACAATCTTTTCCACTAAATTACCAAATATGGCATCCCCTTAGCAAAATACCACACCTGAAGACTTAAAAATTGTACTATTTTTATCAAATATACATGGTTTTACTTTGCAAAGGCAGCAAGGAAAAATAGATACACCACAAATTGATGTAGTGATAGATATACCATACTACCACATCAGAACCATATTCAGCTTGGTCTGTAATTTAACCACTTCCAGGAAGAAAATACATACTCATGACATCTATATATTTCTCTTAAAAGGCAAGCTTGGGAACTTTGCTTAAAAATGCACAGGATATTTTTAAAAGGCCTTGGTTTTTGTTTTTCATTTTGAAAGTTCAGTTTGACCATAAAATGACTAACAGTAGGTCAAATTATAACTAGAATACACACCCATCTCCAAACTATCATTATTGAATATTTGTGAAAGCTTGACACAAACATTTGGCTAGAAATATGAACCGGGTTGCCATATTTAGCACATAAAAAAATTCCACATTTTTTGAGATTTTATTTAATGTACAACAACTTGCTCAAAATATCGACATGCCATCACAATGCTATATCCCTTAAATCCCTAAACACCATTTTTTGCCACTTCAAATCACATGGCAGACCTACCTTGTGTTCACAGGGAAAGTACTCCCAGATCTAACAACACAAATAGCGCTACCTCCTTTTTTGTGGTGTCGTCAGGTTGTAGTCATTTTGCTCTAGGGACGTAAGGGATATAGTATGATAATGAAGCTGATATGGTTGCATTTTGCTGGAAACTTAATAATCTTTTTAGCTCTCAAAGTACAAAGCATTCTTTCAGCAACTAGCATAGACTTTTTCCAGCCAGGGGTGATGTCGTAACTTTCACACAGAGTTAAAGGTGCACATCACGTTTAGTTGCAATCGCGAGTGTACAAAGTTGGTATGCAAATAAAATAGCTGTGCACAAATGATGACATCATTCTATGAGTCTGGAAAGACAAAATATACCTAGAGTCATGTAACTTTTAAGAGAAGACATTATTTTGAAATTTCCACTTAAAGCTGTTGACAAGTGAATTGCTTTACAGAATGGGTGCATTTCATTTGTCTTGCTATCAATGGGAATACTTTATTTATAAAAAGACCTTTAAAGGCCTTATTTAACACTTACATGCATAATACACCATTAAACCCTGTTTACATCCTTAGTCAAAGTTTTAAACTTGTTTTTCCTGTCTTAACATTAGTTTTAACCATAAGTGTTGACAACATTATGAACCATTTCATATGCATATCTCCATATGATTTTAAGGATACATATTATGCCCTATGTTCCCTGAACATGTCGAGTGGCACTACCTCCAAAGAGCAGCTCCGTTACATCACACACCTATTGATTAGCATTGACAACGTACTTGGTGCATGCACTGGTGAATAGGGTAGTACTGTCACCTCACCATTGCTCAGGGAACAAAGGATATATAATGAGCATCCTGAAAAGGTTCAAAACAGTTTCCAAAAACTTGAATTTTAGTATATAACCATGACTGAACCATAGTTCATATTTTTCATCATTGGTTTGCGATTTATAAGAACTTTTTACCAAACCATCACAGGAATTTGTTCACAATTGTTACAAAACATGAACATCCCCGTTAAAGTGCTACAATAATTGTGATGAATTGGGGAGTCTGATATCTGATGAATAAAAAAATGCCACTATTTTAACACACACATATACATTCTTCAAATCGGAATCAAAGTTATTATTTACCACTGGGTAAATATAAGCCATCTAACCTTATTCACAGATTTATATAAAACATGTAGAAATACTGTGTATAACATAAGATGGTAGTGATTTAAGCTACACAGCAAGATTCTTCATGAAGTACCTTTTGCAGTACCTCCCGAGTAGTTCATGCGAGTATCTCCCACCTAGTCAACTATATCATAGGTAACACATGCAAGGTTCTTCCCCCACGTCTAGGTACATATACAATGTGGCAGCTGAAGTAGTGAAGCACAAAACATGGAAGAATCTTGTAGACATGACCAAGGAAAGAATCTCATCATAATAATGTAGTTTTAAATCACATATTTTGCCCTCCTTTTGTAACTGTTGAACTATAAGAAGGCTCTCTGACTTCCATACTCTAGAGTTTACAACAAGAATCTTCCCAACTCAACTTGTCTTTCAAGTTTCCCTAACCACTGTATCCCCTGATAATTATGGGTGTTTCTGTAACCTGACCCAGCTGACACACTTTTTTTCTGACACACTTATGAATTCGGAAACCTTAAAGGCTGACTCAGAGATTTCCAGAGGAGGGCGCCATCATTTTTCAAACAAATCAGGTTTTTTGCATGTACATAATGCCTGTCCATATACTAATCACTGTGTGAAATAGCTAAGCTTAAATCAAAGTCCTTCATATAGAAAATCAATTCTGGATTTGGTCTGTATATCAGCTGTTGATTAAATGCAGAATACCGCTCTCCTCCATGGTTCACTTGGAATTGGGCAAATGGATCATGAAAGCATCCCGTCCTTCGGAGGGGACGTTAAGCCGTCGGTCCCGTGTACAGAGAGTCACAACTGTACATGTACATCGCAGTCAGTGTCGAATAAGAGTAGGGTGTAAACCCCTGACTGTTCCCAATCCGCCCCAGCCTCAAATAGCGGGCCATGTTAGAAGCGTCCGTATCATGGATACACGCGGCCCCGGATCAGCACACTAGCTGAACAAATCCTGACACCACCACAAAAGCCATTACCAATGACTTGTGGATACGAGCAAACAAACAAACAATATAGAAAATCACAGCTTTGTTATAAAATTCCGGATCCGGAAATTTTGTTATACACAGTATCCTATGGCACTGTTATACTACACATAAATGTTTGCTGCATCAAAACGAACAATCCAATTCATCTCAAACTTTGGAATTGAGCATTTTAGGTGACTATCTTTAGTTCTAGTTGACTATTTTTAATTAATACACGAAAAAGTTATATTTCAAAATCTCCGAGTCAGACTTTAATGGAATAAGCCTGTCCTTTATTCCGTGAAGGGTTTCCGAATTCATGTGTGTCAGAAAAAATGTGTCAGATGGGTCAGGTTACAGAAACTCACGGTAATTATAACTTTCTTTTGAACAAAATATTTTTTTATAGAATAGGCAAACTGAACATTAAAGTAGTTTCAACATAAGTAAAATAATGACTAGATCATTGTAGTACAGTTGGCTAATAAAACTAAAGAACTAGCCATGTCTAAGATTGAGGCACTTGATTACTTCAAGTTAATAAATATAGGCACTAAATGTTATAGATTTAAATTAGTACAGGCATTTCAGTTGTAATATGTTTTTGTAGACAATGCTTATGAGTAACAAAGTATGAGGCACCTGCAAGAATTTGACCTGGAATTACTGCACCTGATGGGTCATGAATACATCAAAAGTTGGGGGGCACTCAATATTTTTTTCAGTCCTGATTTCTGAACTTTGGGGCTTGAGAACTGATTTTGTCTCCCCTCAAAGTAGGGCCTTAAGAACTGAAATTTCTAGAAAGTTTGCAGGCTTTGGAACTGAAATTTAGCTAAAATTCCCGAAAGGAACCTAAGAACAGAATTTTACTTCAACTGAGACCCATAAATACTGCATCATAAGCACAAAATGGGGTCTTAAAGGGTGCACATACCCTTACCGCTTTCATATGTCAGTACCCCTCCCATAACCCCTTCCCTGCTGATCTCTGAATCATAATTGGTCCAACTACTTAAAACTGAATCTTGGCACATCAGTAATTTAGAGTAAAGAATATCCTAGTCATGAACTAATCAAATAGGGTCCACATAGAGTGGACTTCTAAATAGTTATCTTGTTTAGCAGTCTCTATATTTGTTTTGGTATACCTGAGTGAAATATGCATAGTCCAAGAGTCATTGTAATTCATGTGAATCTGAGAGTTCAAGGTGCAGGAAAAGTGAATTTGACTTTAAGAAATTCACAAGATGGAGCATATTTAGTGAGATGAAATTAAATTACCTTAAGAACAACATATTAATTTTTGTTCTCATTTTCGTGTATGAGCCCCTCTTCACATTAAGGCCAATTTTGACTTATCCCTAAGCTTAAAAAGGCATACAAATAGAACCATTTTAAAATGGTGATGTTAACATGATACATCAACTACATAACGATAGGCAAGAAAAGGCAATGTGCAAACAAAATAATACTACATACATAGGGTTAGTTCACTTTTCACATGAGTTGGATGATGTAGCTGAGGTGAATGTTACTGTTGCACACAACACACATGTACATACAATATGACAAACAAGGCATGTACCTAAGAAATAAGCATGACATTTGGACTTCATGGGCCTGTTGTATATTTTTTCGAAGTATCCAAATAAACACAGTCATGCTTGACTACAGCAGCCAAGGAAACTTAAATTTTGACATTGCTATTAAATTTTGATGTTGTTTAACACAATCTCAAAACCTTGACAGACAATTCTAAATGTGTAACGTGTTATCAAGTGATATTTTCTCATTCAAAAACCATTGCAAGAATCATGTCAGAATGATCAACAGTTTTTTTTTTTTTCTGGGACACCCTATATAGGTAGCCTTGCCATGTAATGTCATTTGCAAACCCGGCTCACACATGTGTGTCGTATTACTTCATAATTTCTTTGTCGAAATAGAGGAATGCTTTTCTCATACACAATTTCGACCTACTTCAATTTCAAGGTATCCATCTCGTACCGAAGAAAAAAGACCCAATTGTAAATCCACCGATATTGGTGTCTACCACCTGGATATGTGAACTTGACATGAATACATGAAAATATTTGAAAGTAAGGTGTCTGACTACAAACCAAAAAAAGCTTTGCAGAAATATTTTTTCATTCATATTATCATGCTGCTAGCACAAAATATACCGTATTCGTGTTCGGAGGTGATTTGACCTCTGACCCTACAAATAACCCATCTGGCAAAATCTACAAACAGCTCACCTGTCACTGGCTAGCATTTTTCGACACTTTATAAATTCAGATCTTCTGATTGGTCTATTAAAAAACAGCTGCCATTAACAGCAGTACATAAGAATCTGGGTTTTGAAAGTGATATTTTCTGTACACTCTCTTAATATATTTCACTGAACAGGATTTGGTGGCTCTCTACACCTTTGTGCTTGCTCTAAAAGGAAGGAACTTGTGGGTTCTCCTACTGGGATATTCCACTTGAAATCCACCCCCCCCCCAATCTGGAAAATTATGCAAACCCTTCCAGAGGGGTATTACTGATTTCAAATCAAATGACCCATTGAGAACCTGCATTTGAAAATCCATAATGGTGACAATCCTCTGTGGAAGATTAAAGAGTCCTCTAATAATAAGAGGTAGAAGAATTGGAAGTGGAATAGCCTACTTTTAGGTTGTTTTACTGCACCAATCAGATGAGTCCCATTTTACACATTGCCAGATAGTTTATAGGACTCTTTCAAAGTAGAATAAAACAGGGCTGAAAACTGGTCCTTGGGGAACTCAAATTATGTTGAATTGACTTTTGTCTGTCCTCTATACCATTCTAGCATGCAGATAATACAACACATGCACCTGGTTTGCGTGAACATTTCAGTTATTTCTACAGTTATTTCTGCTTGGGTTGTTCTGGAGGACAGGTCCAGCTGAGATAACCTATTCTTAAACACTTGAGATTGTTTACTCAATTTCATTGGTTCCTAGCCGAGTGATATTCGACGATATCACACGGTACAGCGTGTACGCGTCGGCGCGATACGCATACGCACTGCTCGGGCCAATCGAATGCGCAGAGTAACAATGGACTGATCGATTTAAAATGCTCGGGTAGTTCGTTGGGTAAATCTACCATAATTTTAGAAATATGTTACTAACAGCTTCTTATTTTGATAAAAGTGTTAAAGAATGAGAATAAAGGTATTGTTTTTAGCCTCTGCCGTGTGTCTATCGTGTCATATCACACGGGCTACAGCACTATTTTAGTGTAAAACAACTCGGCTGCGCCTCGTTGTTCTACTCAAAATAATGCTGTCGCCTGTGTGATATGACACGATAGACACACGGCCGAGGCCTAAAAACAATACCTTTATTCTCTAATTAACCTCCGAGGCTCCCATGCTAAAGCCCTATTGGAAACCATAAGCGCAAATCAGGTAACTCCAAATCTGAATGTGCTACAGGAATCTATTTTCCCAAGAAATTTTTAAAAACTTTACATTTTTTGGAGATTTGCTTTGTTATAACTGCAAAGAGAACTAGCCAAGACAAAATGCTGTTGGAACATGAACATATAGGAGGTAAGGCATCTATCTCTGTAATCGGAAGGTTGGTGTGGTTTTTACCCACACCATGTATATATAAAAACTCTGGCCTGTGTGATTTACTAATACATGTTTATAAAACATGATACACACTGTACAATGGATGACTTTTGTGGTAAACCATATTATAAAAACAGTTGACATGATTATTTGATTACATGACCCAGTACAACATATACCTGTCCCTATTTACATTTGCCAATGTCATTTCAACACTGACAAGCACATAATCAAAATGAACACATGAGTTTTTTTATTATGACAAGTATGGCGAGTATTTTGCTGGTGTTTATTGTCAACCTCTTTGCAAGCAGTAGTGCATTGTAAATTGCTCAGCAACCTATTTTTAACCCAGAGGTAATGTTAGTTGCTTGAAAGCCTGCATTAAAAACAGTAAAAGGTGCAGTTCTGTTACAATCAAGAACAATATCCGCATGCACAATATAGCGCTACACTGTAAGCCCAATACGACTTGGCTTGCCTGGTTTTGGGGTGGGGACCCATAGGTGACATTTTTTACTATGAGAGCTGGATTTATGTAATTTTTAAGTTGGAATTGATTGTTAACATTGAAATCAAAAACCACACTCCTCACAATTGTCATTATGTTGAATTGATAGCAATGCATACTCTGTCATCACTATTTCTTTTACATCTAAATGCAGATTCCCCAAACCAGTAAAATGACCTCTGGTGTGCACAATCTACCATCACTATAGATAAACCCTTATCCCATTCCCCACAATGCAGTTCTCTTGTAAGTTTTAAAAAAAACAAAAAAAAACAATCAATCCCAATATGCTATTACACATAATCAAACTTGCTGCAGATTGACACTCTCTAGGCATCTTGAATTTTGCACTATGGGATAATGGGAAAAGATCTAGTGAATCAATTTTCGAGATGGAGAACAAAATCTTTCATGTTTGCTATTTGCCCTCCATGGAAAGCTGAGCCTCAAATTTTAAATGAATTTATTCTATGCAAGACCCACATCCATGTTTTTTAAAGGTGCATTTTCGTGATTTGAGCCCCTTCTGTTTTGTTTTTGTTTCATCTAATCTCCTGAAAAGCTTATTATTAAAATTTCCAGTTGATTTCGATCTTGTTTTTTTGGTGTTATGAGCAAATGTTTGGATCGAGTATCCTATAGACCACTGTACTGTATTTCTGCAAATCAGAAAAATCCAAAATGTGATTTTTTTGCAAAGACGATCAATTTGCATGTCAGATGGGGCACACCATCTATACTTATCCCAAGGTTCAGATGATATAAAAAACAACTTTTTTTTAGGAAGTCGGGGGACGAGCTGTGGACTCATTAAAGTGCCCCTTTAAGTAGCCCTAGAATTTAACACACTTTATTGTTGCATGTACTCCTATTTAAACAAGAAATTTATATGGCTAACCTACACAAGGTTCTAATAGTGAGGTTAAAGTTACAATAGAGTCAGTAGTCATTCTGAGGGTATGAGAAGGCATCTTCATACTGAAAATTGTGAACTGTAAGAAAATTGCTGCAAAAAGTGAAAGCAATTTTAGGCATAAGAAATGTCATCCACATATGCTTATCATTCCCTCTAAATCCCCTTCCACCTTGTTTTAGTATCAATCAACTGTTTAATCAAAAGATACTATTGTCAGTTTCTTACTAAACAGTGAGATACCTTTTTGTAATGCAATTTTTTTTTAACTTTTTTCTGTCTAAAAATACATTCACTATAATGATGTCCAAAAAAATCAGTGCTGTGGATGGACGGTTCAATCTTTACACAACAAAAAAATTAAGTCCTACAAATTTTGCATAACATCATCCTCCAAGGCATGAGTCAAGGACCTAACACATCAATGTGTAGTATAGTTGACTTAAGTACAAACTGGTGTTAAGAGTCAATGATTATTGAAATGTGTCCTCGGACGCGAGTTGGTATCATCTTTTAGTAAAATACACACCACGTGACAAGGAAGCATAGATTGTAGGGATGGACGGACAGCACGACCACTAAAAGTTTTCTGTGTTGTAACCATGGTAACAAGTCCTTCATATTCATGATAAACATTTCCATATACTAGAAAACGACTTATTATATACAACCATACTCATGTTTTATGATTTGCAAATCCAATCCACAAGTTTTGAATACTAGGTGCCTACTGTTTGAACGTTTGTTCCCCATCTTCATATTGCGCGCGGTCATAAATCAACTTAGAGCTAACCATATTTGCAAATTTGATTTAAAGACGTCAGAATAATTGGAGTGAGATCAATTCATCATCATGTTATTGGAAATATCATTGCAGACCTAAACTGCACAATGTATCTCTTTTATTGAATAGACAAATAATCAGACCAAGTAACGATTCATTGTGTTTGTCCTACCACAATATCACGATAGTGTATATTTGTCGACCTACTTCAGTTTGTCATAATTTAAGTTACGGGATTCAGTCGTGTGATTTTGTCAATAATTTTCATTGGCATCTAATCCGATTAAACAAATTATGTTTACTTGGCTGAATGATGAAACAAGTACTGTACTGAGTCTGGAAATTTTATCTTTTACTAGATAATTGGTCAAAGTGAGGAACAAGCAAAACTATAGCTTGTCCATATTGAAGTTACGGGATTACAGGTCGTGCATTTGTCAATCAATTTTCTTTGGGATCTAATCCGATGAAACAAATTAGTACATTGGCTTGAATATGAAACACGTACTGGGTAACTGAAGTATGGAATTTTTCTCTTTACATGGGGTGGATAATTGGTCATAGTTAGGGAACAAGCAAAATATCTGGTCAGATTTGCATTACAGGATTCAGTCGTGCGATTTTGTCAAATAATTTTCTTTGGGATCTAATCCGATGAAACAAATTAAGTTACTTGGCCCTTTGATATGAAAACAAGTACTGAGTATTGGAATGTATCTTTACTTGGATAATTATGCAAGTTAGGGAACATCTGAAATACTTTTTATGAACTTTCAAGCCAAAACACTTCAGCTCATTTTTACCTTCAGTCAAGTGCCGCTATGATTGAGGTAACAAAATCACACTCCCTAAGCATTCGCTTGCATTCATAACATGCAAAATCTCAAACTGATCGCCAGGGACAATGTGAACCATTTTGTCATGATGTAAGATGGTATTATTTTTAAATTGTCTAAATTGAGGAATCAATATTTGCCCATTACAACACAACTGACGACGACATTTCTTTAACAAAACTTGACGTGTTCTATACAGTGAGGAACTAATAATGACAAAGAGTAATATATCATATGAATTTTGCCAGCAGGATACATCCTAATGGCATTCTTCCATTGAAATTAACCCCCTCCCACATAAGACCCCATAATAAGTCTTCAGGGGGTGGATTCCAAATAGAATTGCGTATTGGGGGGGGGGGGGGGGCATAACTCCATTTAAAAGACCCACCCCTCAAAAGAACAACCAATTGACAACGAGGTATATCTCTCTGCATGGTTCATCTTTTTTCCACATAAATTTCATCCAAAAAATGGCCAAAGATTAATTTAACTGTTTAAGCTAAACGTGCAAATTTTGTTCATATTAGGGCCTATTTATTGCCTCATGTCAGCCATCGGAAGTCTACACTTGAGATCAGTGATTACAGTGTTCATAGACAATTGCTTCACCTCCAGGGTTGTTGGACCCTATTCACATTTCATTAAGCATGAACAAGTCAAAAGTCATTTCAAACTTGTTCCCATGGCAACAATACATTACTATTTCTATTTACAAAATAAAAACTCCATTTGAATACAGGTTTTGAATAAATTGAGTAAATGAGTACTCAGAAATCTAATACAATGGGCATCCAAAAAATCATCTGGTATGCCATCGTTTCTTATGATTCTCTTCCACCATTTAAAGTTTTTAGAATCCAAAAGAAGAAAATGGAAAATGATGTGGTGGTAGTGCAAGTTTTGGATGAAGAACATCTGGAGACTTTGGAGAAATATGTATAAGGTTTGTATCTGTTCCTTTTAGTACTACACATGAACAAAGCCCATTTTGTTCATAAAATTGTCAATAATTACAAATTTATGAATTGCCATTATCATTCTTGAATCAGCATTTAAATGCTTTCAAATGAGCCCAAATATGCCTATAATAAATGGATCTTGAAATATCCTCCAAATTTTCTTAAGGGGTGGCCCAATTCCCATTTGGTCCAATTCCACTTGGTCCAATTCCCATTTGGACCAATTCCACTTGGTTCAATTCCCAGTTGATCCAATTCCCATTTGGTCCAATTTCCATTTCGTTGAATTCCCACTTGGTCCAATTCCACTTGGTCCTCTTCCCACTTGATCAATTTTCAATTAATCAAATCTTATCTTGTTCATATTCCCATTTTGGACAAAAAAGGATTGGATTAAATTGGACCAAATGGAAATTGGACCAAATGAGAATTGGACCAAATGGGAATTGGACCAAATGGAATTGGACCAAATAAGAACTGTGACCAAATAGGAATTGGATCAAATGGAAATTAGACCAAATGGATATTGGACCAAATGTAAATTTGACCAAATGGAAATTGGACCAAATGAGAATTGGATCAAATGTGAATTGGACCAAATGGAAATTGGTCCAAATGAGAATTGGACCAAATGAGAATTGGATCAAATGAGAATTGGACCAAATGAGAATTGGACCAAATGAGAATTGGCCCAAATGGAAATTAGACCAAATGAGAATTGGACCAAATGGGAATTGGACCAAATATGAAAAATGAACAAAATATGAAAAATGAACCTAATATGAAAAATGGACCAAATGGAAATTGGACCAAGTCGGATCTACTTAGTGGGAATAAACCATCTGGTTCCGTGACCCACATCATCTCCTTTAGTTTCCAGTCTCTTTCCCTCGGAAATATGACTCGCTATGCCACAAAATGGCACAACAAATTCTCTCAGGCCCTAACAATGGTTGATATGACCCACATATATACCGCAGCATTGTTACCTGCTAACACACTGAACTTTAATCAAATCCATGACATGTATGCCCCATCAATTGTCAACAATGATCATATCTAAATATGACAGACATGTATGATGATCCTCAATGTCATCCTTGTGTAAACAACCTGAAAGAAACTCTGTGAATTTGCCAATTTTGTTTTAACAATAGCAAATCCACAATGCTTGAGAATAATCATCAGAACGAGTGTAGGTCAACACACTATTGATTGAAAATTGAGTCTTGTCAGTTAACAAGAATAGAATGCTTCAAATGCAATCACAGAGGGTTGATGTCTTTTCTTCAAGTGATGAGAATTAAAGACACTATCAGTGATTTATCCGAAAGAATGAAAATATTTGAAATTTGCAGGAATAGTTTAAAAGTGAATGATAAGTCTGTAGAATTCTTAGAAGTTACTTTTTCCAACTGAAAAATTAACAGAAAAGGAAGAAAACGGCAGTGTTCAAAGATACGAATCTCCATTGAATTATGTGTGTAGTAAGTGTCCGTACAGACAGTAATGACTAAAATTTCTAATTTTGTCCTTATTAGGTTGCTTCTGGTCCTGTTATTTGCAGGGTATGTTAGGATACCTGTACTTGTTACAAAACTGTAAAAATCTGATTTTCTGATTTATCAAATCACTGATAGTGGCTTTAAATCTTTTATTCATCATTTAGATTCCTTAAAGAGGCACTGGCACATTTTCACAAAATATAAAATTCTTGAATATCGAATTTGCTCGTTAAATGATAGTCTAAGCCATTGGACGAATACAGATATATTTTACACATAACATACCCAATAAAAGATAGGGGCATTAATAAGAGGCTAAAGACATCCACATAATTTGTAGGCTAACTTTTAAATTACATAAATATCACTCGTACTCATTGATATTGAAACCACAAAGGTCACAGACCGGTCAAACAGGGTGGATGCTATGAGAATCAACTCCGGTGTGTGCTTTCTTGTGTTAAATGGCATTTCCGTTGTCTGCTGAATTAATGACTCTGGAGTCATTTTATTATAAAATCATTCTGTTTACCCATAAGGGCACTGAATTGGGCTTAATCATTTCAGGTGAGGGCTAATTTATATAAGAGCTTTACAACCATGCAAAAAATATCAATTTTGAAAAATCTTGAGGGCGCACTATTTTTCAAATGTGCCAGTGTCTCTTTAAAGTTTTTCCCTCAAATGAAAAGGTGGTCTCAACCAATGCCATGGACTCTTTTTACTACTTGCACGAAATCGCCATTTGGAATTGGAATTGAAAGCGAGGCTCTACCCTAGTGGGAGGTTGAGAGGGAATTCAAACACACAAACAAACATGCTGACCCATTAAAATCTCCAGTTGTAGCAGTTTGGGTACAATTGATGTTCAAACATCTTTAAAGACTTGTACATTTAGCATGCATGCAGTACATGGAAGGCAAGACCAAACTAGGCACACATAGTCTCACTTAAATACACTTGTCATGCTGACTCCAAAATGTTTTCTTATCAATTTGGTTTTTATAAGTCATGGAATTTGTGATTTTATATGTCAATTTGGTCCTGTGCTATGGAAATGTAATAACCAATAATTCCGCCACATAAATTCCACCCAATTGTATAGACTAGTACAAAAAATCTATACAAACAACCCCGAACTATATAAATATCATATAAATCTTTTCAAAGTACAATAAGTCTATCATAAAAAATACTCTATGAATAATATAATTTCATTCACTAATTAAAAATCACACGGTGAGTTAATATATTATGCTTTAGTAACCTACGTGGAAATCGCCCATGAAAAATGAGAATGCTGAAAACACTCTTATCTGAGACTGAGGATCAAAAAGAAGGGTCTGTAAATTCTCCAGCTGATTTAAATGTCAAGGACTGTATTCCTGAAAGGGAGGGTCTAACTTAGTCCTCGGGTTCAACCCAGGGTTAGTCCTAACATGGCTGGATTTTCCTTCCAAATAGTGGGAAAGTAAATGAACAAGTGAGAAAATTTCCTCATGGATGCGGCCCTTCTGACCCATCCATGAGGAATTTTCTCAATCCAACAGCACATTTTTAGAGTATGTGGAAGGAAAAAAGGTCACTCATTGTTAGACTAACCTTGGTTTAAACATGGGTCTTAAGTTAGACTCCTTTCAGAATTACAAGCCAAAGTGTTTGCAGTAAGAACACAAGCCACACAAGTTTCAACAGGTGCACATGCCACACCTTGCAGCACAAAGCCACAATGTTGTTTTGTCCTTTAGTTCAGATGGTGTATATATACCGAAACACGGTAATTGGAAACATCAAACTATTAACATTTTGGTGATTTCTTGTCAGAATTTCAAACACAGAAGGAGGTTTCTGATATATCCGATATCCTACATGAAGAGATTACCAGACATAGATACAAAACAGTGATATTCAGTGTCGTTCTTAGTCCAGATTTAAGGCCAAAGAGCTGAGATAGCTGCAACCTTAATGTGGCCAGTCACATATGGACCTCTACCAGCAAAAAAAATACCTCAATATTTGGTCTTTAGCTTGGCTGTGGACATATAGAAGTCTTAGTATATCGTGAGTGCTATTGTGGCATGTCAGCTTTGTGTGTGCACAGGGGTTTTGGTCTTGTGAATACATATCAACTAATCAACTTTTTAACGAATAATTATTAAAAGTTTTGATAGTGCAATCTATGAAAAGGTAGGGTAGTACTGTCACTGGAATTGAAAAACAAAAAAATACATATATCTGTCACATTAGGTTTGTAAAAAAAAAGTTTGAATGAATTTTGGTTGTTTGTGGTACTACAAATTTTTTCCTGGATTTGTTGGAGAACACTCCTTCTATTACTTAAGTTTGATGACTTCCAGGCCAGAAAAAACAAGCTTATATTAATTATTCACAAAAGTGGACTAATTTTAAAAACTTTATATGCAAATATACAAAAATCAATAAATAAAATCAAATGATTAGAATAAATTAATTCATCAGTGTTTGTGCACCACTTACACTAGCAATGATAAAGAATTCTTGTTTAATGAAAACTCAGTATCAGCATGTTTCCATTTCAAAATTTCATATACGGATTGTTTCAATGTCCAAAAACTGTTTTTTTATTGGGCTTTAAGTCAGCAGCCATTAGAATCTATCCCACATCAAGTCCACCCTTCAATATGACTGGCCACATACAGCTACACCTTGTCTTTAGCTCTTCAACTTAGTTGCTCATACCAAAGTAGCTCTCAATACACACCAAACTCAGCGTATTTGCTCAAATTCCTGATAACATAGTTCGCATCCATATCAACCAAATGTGGTCCATACAAAGTGCAGTGATGAAGTTAATACAATGGCTTATTTATATGTTTATGAAAAAATTTAGGTCGGAAACCAGTACTGAATAGATTCTAGGGGTGGACACACAGCCCTACTTTTCTGAAACACCAGTTTTTCACATAATCCTTGCTAAGTCTTTTAGAAATAAAAGGCACTGACAATGTATATGTACATGGCTATTGGGGACAGTAATCATTTTTACATGCATGACAGCTATCCTCCATCCTTCACAAAAACAAAATTCATTTTCATCCTAATTAAACCACTGGACTAATTTCAGAGGGTGTTTTTGAACACAATCCCATATCATGTGCCCATACTCTACTGTGTAACACATTCAGTACCTAAGATAAAAAAGTCTCAAAAATTTTAAGAACCATGTGGAACATGTCATGATCATGCTCAAAAAAATCCCTAAGTACTAATGCTTTGTGTGGTAAAAATGAGGCATAAAAACAGTGGTTTTTATGTGTTAAGAAGAAGATTTTTGTGGGATGACAGGACCCTTTAGGTGAATTGCCACAAAAACTGGTGCATTGGGGGATTGACTCATAACCCTCTGGAGTGAGTTAACAGCCCTGAATGTAAGCATACATCTAAATGAAAGGTTTCAGTCTTGAACTCATAACCAAAAATTGGTGCGTATTTTGAGAGGTATCTGAGCCACTTCAGAAAACCCAAATCCCGCCACCAATTATTTCCACAAAATAAATACATGGCCTAACCATCACACAATCTTGTACCGCCACCAATGCTTCACATCAACCCTTGTTAAGTTTTTGTTTTTCTTGATACAAGTACATTGTGTAGTTCTCATACTGTAGTACATAAATGGACATCAGAGGGAATCCATAACCTTATCCATTTTGACACCTTTTTCTGACACACTTATGAATTCGGAAACCTTACGGAATAAACATACTTTATCGTGAAGGGTTTCCAAATTCTAAGTGTGTCAGAAAAAAGTTCAGATGGGTCAGGTTAACTGAAACTCCCATCAGAAAATACTTGCAAATTTCACAAGCAGAAATTCATGTTGGAAGTTTTTTAATGACTTTACAACTCTCTGATCAAATCTTATCAGATTTGGATACAAAATCTTACACTTGCCCCTGGGGCAAATTCTTCCCATGTTTAAGTTCATACTCCCGCAGGCAAAATTCCATCACCCTTGATTACTTTAATATACTGCACCCCTCTTTACATGATCAAACAATTAACAGCCTTGCTGCACCATAGCAACAATTGTGTCATGATATTAAAATATGCTACTTAAAATGTAAATATCAACAGGAAGTGTTATTATAAATCAAAACATGACTTTGAGCGTGTCTATATGAGCCACTATATTATCCATAAAATTTATCACGTTTACTGAGAATAGCCGATAGTCGAAGTTTCCTATTGAGCACAGGCGTTTTCCGGAAATTCGACCGATCGTCCACGGCTGTTACTTGGTACCTCTGAAGTTCATCTGCACATGTCAACCGTGTTTGTATTGTGGTCGTGACCTCGCTGAACTGTCAGATCAAAGATTGCGGGAAGAGCGAATGCCCTTAGTTTCGCCATTTTGATTTAATTCCTGGACAATTAATTCTGCAAGCCCCAGCCACACTTGTGATAGGCAGAAAAGGATCATGAGGTATATTACAAAGACATGTAATCGTGAACCAAAAAGTAAGACGGCGACGGAAAATTGTGATGTTGACAAGTATGCGTTGACTAACAAGCACAAACAACCCTGTTTACTAACGTCAACACGCTGGGCGCACACTGTGGGCCTGTGGTCACTTCCTGGCATCACAATGGCGTCATTTTCCGGTCTTTAGCCGGTATGTGCCCTCTAAAATCGGAACGCCGTGATGAATTTTCTATGTCGTTAACCGTATAATTTTCTCTGCTTATCCTTCCCAACAAGGATAATACCGGTGGAAACTTTCATCGTTATAAGCAAGAAAATGCAGTAGAACGTCTGTTTCTATTTAGCCAAGTTTAATCCGTTTTTTTCTGGTTTAAACCGGAAAATAGTCCCAATAGACCCCCGTTTGATACATCAGAAAATTAGAACACCTGAAAATGTATAACACACTATATCCAAATTATTTACAATTTTGGTGCAATATAGTGCAATATACTAGATGTGATTGCTACGGAAAAACTGCAAAAATAACATATAATACAGTTTAACCTTGTATCAATATCAAATATAGCAACCTTATGCAACCCTTACTGACGTGTATTTAAATCCCCATTGACGATAGCATATCTTACTTAATTGTGGATGCTTTGGGTGACCTAACAATAGACTTGGGGAAGAAACTGCCAATTACTTAAGATTATCATAATCTTCTTTATACAGACCGTTTAATACCGCACTATCGTTTTAAAATCTTTTATTCCAAAGAGGGGGTGCCCCCCAATTTGGGTATGATATATAGGATAGATCAGATGAGTAAATTACAAGCATCAAACTACATGATAGTATGGTCAATAATTCTATCACACTATAGCCTTTATTTGTACTATTAACCCTAGGGTTAAACCCAGGTTTAAAGTTAAAGACAGTTCTTGAGAATACCAGGTCAACTTTGGTATATTGAAACTTCTGTATCATTGACTGTCTACAACATGACCATAATTTCAGGTCACTTCCTGCCCGGAGGGAAAGAAAGGTTTTTCCAATACATTTTGAAGCCTGCTCTTGCTATGGATCTCTTTTCTCCATAATACGTTTTCAATTTTATTACTTCCTCGTGGATACCCAATGTATAACGGCTATTATCAACCGTTTTCATGTCAACGATGAATGTGTTTTCTTTTTACGAAGCACCATCCGCGTAATCGCTGACAGCTGAACTTGGGCGCTATCTACGTCTACGGCATTCTCTCTGCAGTGCTGGCTATTGTCATCCGCTATTGGGTAGCGTTTCGTACTGCTGTACCAAAATCACGGGAGTCGTAGGCGTCTCCTCGCCCGACAAATTGTCCAAAATTGAAGAAAATCCAAAATGGGGTCTTCTTAGAATCACAACTGGATTGATACTATTATCCAATACAGCAAGAAGATTTTGTCATGTGACACAATGGAGCGGATGCCCATGTTACTAGTATTAATAATATCAGGTTTCACTTTATTTCAATCCTTATAAGGGGTCAAATGAACATTCACCTAACCAATTTTCAGAAAGTTATGGTTTATGATTCATCCACAATGGAATATTGTGAAAGCAATTTAAGACAATCTCTGTTCACGTACCAATTTTAGAACGAGTCATCTTTTACAAGTCACGTTCCACACAGACTCATCTCTTTATCATATTGTTCAATTTGAAAGTGACCTAAGTACAGGTAAGTTTATTACCGTAGCCACTCGGGTATAAGCCCACCCTTAAATGGAAGATTTTACTCATAAGAAGGGTGGCTTATAACGGGAGGGGCAGAACTGGTAGAAATATGGTGCAAAAGATCAACAAATAAGTTTTTAAGACATATTATTCACTCGGGTAAGGCTCAGTATGCACTTTATTTGCAACTACTAGAACATTTATTTTTATTTTTAATAATTAAATGGTCTATTTCAGTAAAAATATTGTTCCTCTAAACAAAGCAAGCCACCCCCTTTTTGTCATGAATACTTGATAATCCAGGTTGTTGTTCAAGACTCAAAGGCCACCACTGCTACATTGAAATTTAAAATAGTTTTAGCACGTTTACACTTGAGAAAAGTCGAATTGAATTCGATATTATTTTTTATTATGACCTAAGGATTAGCGATAAATTAATTCGAGTAGTAGGTATTTACACTGAAAGCCAATTCCGAATTCGCTTTCAAAAATACGGACGTCTGTTTTTGGCACCTCCTTTTCTTATCGCGCAGGTTGACTTCCGGTTCAACGAAGATTCCGTGCGATCTTCAAACATGCGGCCAATGCCCTAAAGGGTGGCTCTCGGCTGCCCTGTTATCTTGGACAAAACTAACAGCAAAGTAGAGGCAAAACTAAGACTAACCAACGCCGAATCCAATTCTTTAATGACCCCGGCGCGTTACCTTCATGCTCAGTTGTTAGAAGCACACTTGCATTTCTGGGTGATAAGCCGGAATGCGCAAGGCGGGTCACTTGGTCACTTGTTAAACGACCACATACATGAATCGATTAACGTGTTTCGTTTAATACTGCAAAAAATCGAATTCAATGACACTTTTCGAATTCATTCAAACGTAAGTGCAAAAAGGCAACTTACGAATTCGACTTTTGAAGTCGTATCGATTACGAATGTTGCGTGTTTTACACTTCAAAGGAAAAGTGGAAATCGATGACGACTCAATCGATTCACTTCGCCTTTTGCCCGTGTAAACACGGGGCTCTTGTCTTCCAATCCTCTTCACTCAAAATGGCAACACAAACAGCTACCAGACCCCTGACGATGGTGTACATAATGTAGAAATAGTGCAAATTACACCTGAGTCCTATACCAGGGTGTATGCTAGTTCCTGCAATTTCTTTGAAAATGGGGGTGGGCTTAAGCCGAAGGTGGCTTCTCCCGAGTGGTTACGGTATTTCATGTTGCCCTCCTTCAATTAGGTCATGATCAACCACCCCCAATCTTAAAAGGCTAACTCAGAGATTTCCTAAGGAGGGCACCCTATATTTTCCCTGAAAAATTTGTTTCTTTTACATGTATAAAGATGCTTGTCCACATACTAATCATTGTGTGAAGAAGCACTAAGCTCAAATTGATGTCCGTCCTATAGGGAAAATCACAGCTTTGTTTTTTAAAATTACGGATCCTGAATTTTTGTTATACAAAGTAACACGAGGTAGTGTTACCGTTATTATACATAAATGTTTACTGCATCAAAACGAAATCTGATCATCTCAAACTTTGGAATTGAGGATCTTAGGCGACTCATCTTTAATTCTATTCCCTATTTTTTAAGTAACAACAACAAAAATGTTATTTTAAAAACTTAGTCCAGGCTCTTTAACTCAACTATAAGTGATACATTATTCCATTTTGAAATCAACTACTTGATATTAATACAACACAATAGTCAAATCCAAAATTTTGAGTATATAAAGGACCCGTATATCATTTTCATACACCTGACAAATAGTTGGCAGAAAATCATCAAACATCTTACCACAAGCTTCATCTTCTTGTGTAGGGTTCGATGCTCCAAGGAAAATAGAGAATGGCCCCACCACCAGAAGCAACCCAGGGAGGGTTACATTCTGATGACAAAAATTTCGTTACCGAAAATTTTGAATTTATGATTCTAAAATAAATACATCTTTAGCACTCATTTAGGCATCTACGCTACAGCCTCATCATACATACCTCCATCAAGAGTGTAGAATGAGCTGATCGCACCCGGTCAAGGGCTTAAGGGTACAGAAGTCGGTGATAAAGTCTCTTCAAAAGTAGGTGATAGGAACGGCCCCCTTGGACCTGGGCACCGCTGTAAATGTCTTGTAGTGTGTTATTTATTTGCAAAAGGCCCTGTGTAGATGCCTGCACGCTGTAGCTGGAGTTGGGCCTGACTGGAACGGACGCTGATTGTGATGTTTGATGGCATCAGACGGTGAGATTGCGAAGCCGGCGGACCGGTGGGTGGAGTCGGTTTGGTAAATATATGCGGGACTTGCATACCGTTATGACCTGGTAGGAGTAGATAAGAAAAGGTAAAGTGTTAAATGAACACATATACAGTGGAAACCCATGACTATACTGACGATGGGAATGCAAAATAAAAAAAGAACAGAAAAATTTTGTTTTAAACCGTGGCATCTCTGCCTCCCCCATGTGGAAGACAAATAATGAAAATCTTTGTGATCCACAGCCTCGCTTTTGTGATCCACAGTCCCCCCCCCCCCCCCCCCCCCCCCCCCCGACTTACTAAAAAAAAGTTGAGATTTTTATATCATCTGAACTGTTGGACTAAGTATAGTATGTGTGCCTAATCTTACAAGCTAGTCGATCTGCTCTGGAAGAGATTCTTGATTTTGTTTTGTTTTTTTCAGTCCGTAACGTCCGTAACGGACAAAAATACTTGTAACAAAGTGGCCTATGGGGCACCATGATACAAACATTTGCTCATAACATAAAAATGCCCTCTCAGAATCAACTGAAATTTTGGAAATAAGCTTTTCTCATGCACATCTTGTGAAATATAAACAAAAAATGAGGTGCTATGATCATGAAATTACACTTTTAATGTAATATGTTTTTTCTTGTATGTCCGACAAGATGCAACCACTCCTTCAATAAACACCAAGCCATAATGGTGTGGGGTTTTTTTTTGGTTTTTTTTTTGGTCAAGGTCAAATAAAATTTCAGCCTGTCCTTAAATTGGTACCCAACTGTGTTAGCTTCTCATGAGGGTGTATGCTGCCAAGGGGCAAAATTTTGTTAAGATCTCGGCTTGACATTTTGTTTTCTCTTGTGTTTAACTCATATATCACACCCTACAATCTACATTTTGATACAATACTACCATCTGAATATTGTTGGTTCATCTGACAGTTGAGAAGTGTTATCTCTGGAAATGCACTATAAATATTTTGAAAAACTGAATCTCAATAATAATCAAAGTGGATGTTATCAAAAATACGCTATACAAAATCTTTGCTCTGTTACTTATTTTAAGCATTCTTATGGCAAGTAGAGTGCCACATGGTAAATGCTTCAATAAGGCAGAGAAAAAATACATCGCGGTCCTCGGACCACTAGTGTCATCTGCCGTAGTGGTTGGCAAATGATAAGCCTCATATGACCTCTGAACCTGGTATGTGACCTTTGACCTCATCAACAAATGAGGGATCCCATGTTTCACCTACACCTCAAGTTTGGTTGAAATCCATCCAGCGGATATTACATGCAAATGCTAATCCTTTTTCACAACAGATAACACGAACAGACAACAGTGGACAAAGTAATCCTTATGTGTCTTGGCTGCTAAGGCAGGTGATCAACACAAAAAATACAGGTTTTGCATCTCCTTCTGCTTAGTTTTTGAGGCCACTTCAATTTATTTTTATTTACATTTAAGTCATAACAATAGTAAAAGCAACTTCAGAAGTTGAGGTGCCTCCTACAAGTGTTGCTAATGTACATTTTAAACAGGTTTTGTAATCACTTTTAAACAGGTTTTGTAATCACTTTTAAACAGGTTTTGTAATCACTTTTAAACAGGTTTTGTAATCACTTTTAAACAGGTTTTGTAATCACTTTTAAACAGGTTTTGTAATCACTTTTAAACAGGTTTTGTTTCACTTTAAACAGGTTTTGTGATCATTAGCTGGGGTCTATCTGACAATAACAAAAAAATCCTTGTTCTCAGCAGTGCTATTGTATGATAAATAGCTACAGAGTAATTTGTATAACAAAAATATATGGTTAAAAAAAATAAAAAAAATAAAAAAAATAAAAAAAATAAAAAAAATAAAAAAAATCATTGTTCCTTTTTTTCAAAACCACGATACTTAACAGTTTTTACTCAACCCATATAATTGAGCTAAATTCTCCATACAAAACACCGTATTGCTAAAAAAAACTGTTGGGATGTGCTGCATGTTTGCAAAAGTATACAAAAAACCAAGGACATGTCACAGAATAAACAAAGTCAGAAGAACTCCTCTGGCTATAAGAGAAACTAGATGTGCCTAATTATGCAGTCACAGAGTAGTATTAGACGTTTTGTAGGCATGAGTAAAATTGTCCTCCTATCGCTTGAGTTTAAATTGTTTGAGGTCAAGGACAGACACGACTATTTATACTAAAAGGGTGACTTAATTCTTATTTGTATGTGTAGCTTGAAAAGTTACCACAAAAGGAATAATACCCACAGACATCACTGAAATCTGTAAAGTTAGAAACCAAAGATAATCCCACATGTTGCATGATTAGGTGTCAAGTTCTCCATTGGGCTCTAAACCGGAAGGCTTGGCAAAACACTCTGTTAATGGTGTGATAATCAGTGGAGCAAAATAAACTAATATCAAGACCACAGGTTGTATTAAACTCCCGCACAAGGGCAGGTGTATTAAGGAGCCACTGACAACAACTAAACTGGGGTCATCATTTGTATTTTTCAAACCAATTGTTCTTGAGGCATATTGAAAGAAAAATACAAACATACCTTTTTTTCTTTGGTTTGTATATATGGTTATGAGCTACAATGCTAATTTGGAAAGTAGAATAATAGTAGAATAATATAATCTAGTCAAAAAAATCATTAAGAAATTATGTGTATAATTCAAGTTCGGTGGGAACTTGATGATACAGAAAAGAAAATATGTTCTCCCTATACAACAGCCCATTACTTTACTTTTGTGCATCAGATCCTTTTTGAATAGGAAGCTCATTATATAATAATAATAATACTTATTTGAGTTACTAATGAAAATAAAGGACAACTAAACAGTAACTCAGGAAAAAAAAAAAGGGCTACCCAGCCCAAACACTTCATCAGTACATTTCTCTCCTGAACAACATCATAAACATACAATATAGTAGGCATAAAACTGAGAGGCAACCTAGAAGACAGTCAATGCTGGAATAACCGTCAGAAAATAAGCTTACAAAGGAACTTGAATTTAGGGAGGAGAGAGTTGTGAGAGAGGTTGGAAGTGGACTATTTTCCCAAAGTCTAGGAAAAGAAACAAAGACAGAATTGTAGAAGGCATAGTCTGCCGCCAATGTAGAAATTGTCTTGAGAAATACGATTCTGCGAAAAAAAGTCATGAAGCAGATGCTGGACCAATATCATTTATTTAACACTTGACAACAAAAATTGCCTCCACTGAAATTTAATAAATCATCAGCATCAGAGGATGATCGGGAATTATTTTTTGTCTTAACTGTTTTTTTACTCGTCACAAAAAAAAATCACAGCACAAAAAAATAAGTTTTTTTTTGCAGCACCGTAGTTAGCAGCAGACTTACGTAGCCAAACAAAATTA